>JAQGAW010002085.1:0-16368 GCA_034698025.1 Phthiracarus crinitus | reverse complement strand
AATTAAGTTTGAAGCTCTGTAAGATTATATAAACCCTGTTAACTTCAGCTGTCGATATTAATTTATTTATTAATAAATAAGCATTAGACGGTTAGTTTGGGGAAACTGAAACCTTTTTAATATTAAACTGCCGCTCACACCTATGATAATGCGAACAAAAACATTTCCGCAATATTTAATGTCTGATTTTTCACGTGGAAAAGTAGTTCAAGATGTGAGAAATCTAATTCTGAATTATATTAAATATTCCGGATATTCATTTAGTGATAGATAATAGACGCTAAATGATTGATTTGAATATAATACGCAGAAACAAGATTAAATATTTCAACAAACAATGGTTAGACAGCACTTAATATTCAATATTCAAACTCGTTTGCATCAGAAGTAACGTTAATTGTAACAAAGTTAAAATCGTGAACAATTTTTTCTAGCATTAATCCACATTTAGAAAATACAAATTAATTTTTTTTGTTGCGGTTAAGCTGCTTTATGCGCGACCTTAAAGAAAAAAAAATTGGGCGAAGACCGTTGTTTCCTGTTCTCTCGCATTTAAAAATTATTTTTTCATTTAGATCTAGAATTAAGATAATATTTTCATTTAACTTAATCCACTGAATTAATTTGTATATCAGTTTAATAGTGCTTTTGATTTACTATAATTTAAAGAAAATCAGATCATACTACGACTGTATTACCATTTATGATTTTGTCTTCACCTTTAATAATTGTTTTTTGATTAATACGACTACATTACGAGTATACACCGTTAACCAAACCAACTCGTAATCATATTCAAGCTTAAGGCTTAATTAAAATACATTTATTCTGATTCATCCGATGCAATATAACCTTTTACTTGAAAATAAATATATTAAACGCTGTTTGCATGCAACGAATAATGTTTGAATTTTAAAATTAAAGCTTTCTTTAAATTTTTTGCAGACAAAATTGCTGATATACAAACAAATTGTAGCATAAAGTATTGCCTACACTGTCATTAGTGATGAAAGTCAGCTCAAAAACCAGAGCTTTAGCTGAGCTGCGAGCTGAGCTGAGCTGATCAAAAATTTTCAGAGCTGAGCTGAATTATTTCCAGCTCCAAATATTTAGAGCTGAGCTTGATTTTGTCAAAGCTGAGCTGAGCTGATGAGCTGAAATTTGTCTTTATAATTATATTTTTTTATGAAAAATGTTGTATAATATTTATTTAATATTTGTTCTAAACGTTACAATAATGACTCAATATCACAATATTAAATGAATAATTTCATTATTCAATAGATTTTGAATTTTGAATATGCATATTGTAACAAGAATAGAAAAATACTTTAAACAAAATACAAAAGTCAGCTCAAACAGCTCGCTATGCCGAGCTTGAGCTGAAAGCTGAGCTGAGCTGAGCTGGAGCTAAACTTATGTGAGCTGAGCTGATAAATGCAGCTCTAAAACTTTAAAAACAAGAGCTGAATTTCCGCTCGAGCTTAAGCTAGCTCAGCTCCATCAGCTTCAGCTTTCATCACTAGTTTTTATTATGTATTAATATGATTTTAAACAATCGTTAATTAACGATTTTCAAATCCCTAATGATTAGATTTAAAAATATAAAATTTCAGATTATAAAAATAAGAAAATTTATTGATAATTTTGAAAAATTTATCGAATTTAAATCCTACAATTGTTTAAGTCTTACAATTGTTTAACGGATGGAAGTATGAACAGGCAATGTCAAATACATATGCTCACATTTCTAATTACAATAAAAACATTAAAATCTCAAGATAAACATTACCAAAAATTTTACGAAATTTACAAATAAATATAAAGAATATGTTTGATAAACCATTGAAAATTTATCAAATAAATAAAATAGAATTTATGATAATAATTATTACTGTACTTACAGGACAAATGAGCAGGAATGGGATTTTTATGGTGTCTTATAGAGGTCGATAAAAGTACGATTTTACACTCCCACTCCCTCTCGCATAAAATATTTTAACTCAAGCGGGACTGCTCCCGTAGAAGCAAAATCAGCGTTCCCGCTGCTCCCGTCCACAGTTCCCGCAAAATTACAATAAAAACTTTAAAATCACATGATAAACCTTATTAAGGGTTAGAAATAATTTTAATAAATATGTAAATAAATAAATGTTAACAGTTTGTTTGATATACCATTTGAAATTAATCTAATAATTCAAATATAATTTTTAAAAACATAAAAATTTAGTGAATACATTTCTTAGGCCTCAAAAAGTCGATGAAATTAGGCATGAAAATGTTATTTTAATTGTTATGCGGGAATATAAAGGCTTTGCGGGAATCCCGTACATCACACGATTTTTTAGGCTTTTCCCATTCCCTCCCGTCCCGCATATTTTTCACTTAATCACACTCACTCTTGCTTCTCTCCGGACCCATTTCCGACCTCTAGTGTCTTAGAACACAAATTATGGTATGATATTATGGTGTCTATAATGTTAAATTATGGTGTCAATTATGGTGTTTATTTTTCAAATTTTTCATTAAGAGCTTCTCAAAATAATTATATTATAACATTTAATAAACTTTTATTTTGGAAATTTTTTCCAACAAAATTTAATGTCAATTATTTAATGAAATTTTTACCAAAATATTTTAGTAAACTTTGAATTCTAAGTACAATTATTGAAAAATTAATATTTTTAAAATTTTGTTTTCTTTAAAAACTCCTTCTTAACAATTATTAGTGACTAAATTTTAAAGAAAAAGTGTCTTTTTTAATCAATTATTCATTTTTATGGTATAAATCTTAAGTTTTTAAAAATTATGGTAATTTATGATTTTAGTTTTAAATTTCAATTTGGCAATTTCTGGCAAACTATGGTATACCATAATAATCCTATTCCTGCAAATGAGTCTCAAATAATCACTCCTTTTATTAGTGAAGAGTTAGAGAACTGATGACGAAAGTTACAGAAACATTACGAAAGTCTCTTCACTAATAAAATTTGTAATTATTTGAGCCTTAACTGTCCTGTGAGTAATAATTAGATATTATCATTAAAAAGTTTTCGAACAGACATATTATTGATTCATTTAAATTTATTAGAATAAAATTTATTTTATTTTTTATGCAGAAATACGCGTGCTTTGAGGAATTACTTACATTCTGCCTATTTTTAGGCTTTGCCATTCCCTCCCATATTTTTCAATTAATCCAAATCTCTCCCTTTTCCCACGTAACCCATTTTCGACCTCTATTTATGATTAACTTTAATGATTTATCGAAATTAAAATCTACTTTATGATAGTAAACAAATTTTAATTTACAATAGGAAAAGCACGGGATAAACGTTAGCAAAATTTGTAATCAGCTCAATAATCTTAAGTTAAATAAATGTTTAATAATAATTTATTTAATTGATACACTTTTATTGAAGAATTTAAATAGTATTTAACGTTACAGTAATTAATGGTATATATTAATAATACTCATTATATTACGGTATTGCAAATTATAAAATAAATAATTAAATAAATAAAAATATTTAGTGAAATAAATTTAAATTGAAAAGACCTCAAAAGTAATTAAAAGGGAAAAGTAGCACTAAAATGAAAAGGTCCAATATTTAGTGAGACTCGTTTATGAAATGGATCTTCCGGTTTATTCCTATTGGGTTTCTCATGATTTTTATTTTGATTGCAATCTTTAATATCTTTCTCTTGAGCGTCACAATTATTATGGTTAACAATTGTCAAGTAATGCTCGTCTATGTTGTATTCGTCAAATATTCCTCTTAACTCTTTAATGATTTTTCGATCCAATGAAGAAGTTCTTGACATTATTTGTGCAGACTGTCTGTGACCGATTATCATTCGATGACAATTCCATACTAATGCGTAATTTTCATAATCAGTGGCTAAAACGATGTATTGTTTTAGATTAATAATTCCTGTGGTCGATAATGGAAAATCTATTTTCATTATAGATTTCGTATCATTCGAGGGAAATGTGATTTCACCTTTAATAATGATTAAAGTTATTTAATATTAATAATTATTTGTAATTATTAATTAAGAGTTTTAAATAGTAGTTTTTATTTTACAAGTTAGAAGTATATAATTAATTTTTGAACTGATGATTTAACTCCATATATAAACGATTTTTATAAGTTTTTAATAAATGCAATAAAGAGTTACTTTGCTAATATATATGCAATTTTTTATAACCAGAAAAATTATAGTTTAGATCCAGTAAGTTTTATGGACTGCTCAAATAGTTACTCCCAATCTAGACAGTTCCTCCACTTGCGTTAAAGGAAACTTTTAGCATATTCATCATTTTTGAATACATTGACCAAAACCTCAAAGTGGTAAACTACTACTAACTTTTTATTTATATACACTTATGTCTAGACTTAAGGTTTTTGCATATTTTACAGCTTTCCCTTTATTTTTTTGGGCCAAACATTTTTTTTATAAATACAGTGAAACTTGTCTATAGTGAATCTCGATATAATGAACAACTCGCTAAAGTGAAAATGTTCTTAAGTCCCGATAAGGAATCAACATTAAAGTATTGGTAAAAAGCTTAGTATAGTAAACCTTACTATTGTAAACCAAAGCTTAAGTCCCTTCCCATATATGTAATGTTTTAGTATAATGAACAAAATTTTTGGACAATTGACACTGTTATAAAACAATCATTTTCTTAGAATTATTACTCTACCAAAATTAAACCAAAACCTTAACTATTTAAATCAAAATTAAAGGCAAATAATCGCATATAAACAATATATTAGTGTTTATATGAATCCACAATCAAAATTCACAGACTTTTAAATGATTAATAAAATATATTTAAAAATATAACTTTAGTATTGTGAACTAAATGTTTGTCCCGTTGAGAAATCACTATATCGAAGTTTTATTGTATCTACATTTTACGCTCTACAATTCTAAACAAAGTTAATGTTGTGTCTGGTTTCGGTAACGCTAACAAAAATGAATTTGATTTTTTTAAAGCAATAAAATATTAGAAATAAATTTTAAAAAATATTTATAAGTTCTACATTAGAGTGCGAAATCATCAAAATTTTTAGGCCCGAGCCCGATGAAGGCCCGACAGGCATAGGCCCGAGCCCGACAAAAGCCCGACATATTTAAATTACGAAAGCCCGATCGGCCCGATTTTCCATCCAAACATTTGAGTTACATTAAAATGTAATAACTTTTATTCAAAATCATTAAAAATAAATATTTTATTATTAACATATATTGTATTCCGAAGTGAAATAAATGAAATTTACAACAAAATTTTACAATTTTTTAATATTATATCAAAAAAATTTGAATGATTATTCTAAATCGGGCTTAAAAATTTTAAAACGAAAGCCCGGCCCGAAATAATTTTATAAGCTTAAGGCCCGAGCCCGACAAAGCCCGTCACTTTTTGTCGGGGGCCCGCGGGGGCCCGAGAAATCGGGGGCCCGTTTCGCACTCTAATTTAAAACACATCGTAGAAATGTGTAATAGTTTTGTTAATTATATTCATCTCAAGCTTAATAATAATTAATATAAATGTACACTCGGGAGTGATCCAAGTGTACAAAACAGGTTTTAACTGGTTTTTAAGGTTTTTTCATAAGAGTGAGAAAACCTTAATATTTTTAATGAATTTACAAATATCCATCACAATCATATTTATATATCAGTGGAACAGCAATTACTTTGAATTGACGATTTTATTTATAACATTCATTTAACATTGATTTTTTTGTGTCTCGAAAGGCCATAATAAAAAAAATAATACTTGTTTTCTTAGTTTGCTTACGACTAATGGCAGTAATTTAACGCTTTATCAAAAAACAAGAATCACTAACTATTGAATTAATTGCGAAATAGAAAGTAAGTATTAATTTGTTTGACTAAACATATGATTAATGAAGATAAGTATGGATCATTGAATAACTTCAAGAACAATTATCCAATACTGAAATTTACATGTTTGAATTAAAGGAATAGTGGACAAAGTGAAAGAATTGTCCAATATTTTCCGTTAATCAAATTTAATAAACTGTTTATATTAATAGTTTAAAGTGTTAGATTTTTAGATTTAAAGATATTTATATCAATTTTATTATTAATCAATTATCTTTATATAAATGTCATTTGAATTCATGTACTTTTTATTATTATAATTTTTAAAACTAAATTTAAAATATATAAATTTATATTTTAATATAAGAATTATAATTTTTTATGTAAATCATTGAAGTTAGACTCGGGATGCGCGTTAGCGAAACAAAAAGTGAAGGTTTAGAAAAAATACAATGTTAAACTATTTAGTTATAAAAACGATTAGTTAGCGTAAGAGATAGTTTTGAGTACCTCATACATATGTCCACAAGAATCGGTCACAACATTTGCCCATTTACAAAACATGTGCCACACATTCCTACATAATATGTATTTTATTTATGTACTTGACCAGAAATATTTAACTCACTTGTATTGTCATGATTACCGTTTTTAGAGCCTCCTCTGTTATCTGCCTCTTTCTCTGTTTGCTGATCTGTCCCTGTAAGTGTTGCTTTTGGAGTTGATATTGATAATGATATTAATATTGATGTTTATGTTGATGTAGCAATCACTTCCGCAATATAACTGCTGCTTGGATACTAGAAATCGAAGAACTTATTGGCATCTCTATATTCGCGCGCAAAACCTAAATATTTATAAATAAAAAATAAAATTTTAAACATTAATATTAATTAATATTAATGTGTTAAACTGGAATTAAAACCTATACACCGAATTCGGTGCTTATATGGACAGTCGGCACACGACGAACACCAATTCGAGCACTTATTCCCATTCTAGTGCCTCAATCTTCAGTCATTTGCGACTTGATTGTCGATGTAAAGAAACTGGCATTCATTCCTACGACGAGAAAATCCATTCAAATTGTAGCGACTGTCCGCTACTTTAATCGTTGGCGTATTTAATGTTAAAAAATCGAAGGCAATAATAGGTTATATTTGATTTAAGATATTGTTATTATTTGAGTGACGCACGAAAAAATGATAATCAAACCAACAAAAATATTTGAATTTGAATTCAAAACGATTTACATTATTTTATAAAAATCAAATATCAATTAATATAATTGTTTATAATACCTTTATTTTATTAATATACAGTGCAATCAGTATTTAGTTGTCTATGGGAAGTAATCTAACACATACTAAGAGTAGAAACATAAAATTTTGCATACAGTAAAATTCTAAATAGTGTTGCGTTGAAGCTTAAATTTTCAAGTTACTATCGTTATCCCCAATTAAATTTTAATGACCAGAAGAAAGCACGTTACGCGCAAATTTCAAATACACAGTGTGATTTAGTTAGAATTAGTAGTATGTTTTGTTATTTTATCATCATATTTAATATCATTTGTGATATTTGATATTTGCCTATGTAGTAACGGTCAACAATTTAAACAGTTAATATTATTTTTATATAATTGTGTTTGCCTGTATCAGAGGTTTTTTTTTCAAATTAACCAATAAAAACAACTTCCATAGACATCTAAATTCTGATGGCACTGTATATATGATATCAATTAATATTATTGCTAATTTTAGCATTAACTTTCAAAACTCACGATTTTATTAAACTCCAGTCTAGCCATGTATATGTATAAAATTAAAGTTACAAAAATTGTTGGCGTTTTTGAATGTTTATTATTACGCAAGTTTCGATAATTATCTAATTTTGTTATAGAGTTTTCGCTTCGTTGTGTTAACGTTATAATTATCATAACTAACGAAAACAGTAGTATAACGCACTCCTGTACGCTAAACTATAAATTGAAATATTAGCGACCCTTTCAAAATATGTGTGCCAAAAATTTTGTATATGATTCAAGTCCTTAAAGTAGATCTAAATTATCAAAACTGTCCCTTCCCATTTTGTATTATTATTAATATTTTTGCCCCTTCCAGAACTGTCCCTAAACATTACGTTAATACCCTTAAAATAGAGTTCAAAACTTTCAGCAGATTTATCGGGCCCCGACAAAAAGTGTCGAGCTTTATCGAGCTCGTGCCTAAAGTTAAGAAAATCATATAGGGGCTGGTTTAAGTTTCAAAATATAAGGCCCAATTTAAAACACTTTAAAAGTTTAAACAGCTATTGGATTTGATATTTCTGTCTGTATGTCTGTGTGTAGACCGGTCTTTATATTTATTAAGGGTTTTTTTTAATAAAGGGATTTTTGATGAATGGTGTCTTTATTGTGAAAAATTATTATAGTATAAAACCATTGTTTGAAAAAACGGTGGTTTTAACAATGATTTACAACATTGTAATAAAATTTTTTATTTAAAAACAAATTCATTTTATTCATGTTAAACAATGTATTTATATTGTTGCAATAAAAATTATATTTTATAAAATTTTTATTTTCAATTTAAAATATATTGTTGCGATAATACTTAATAGAGTGCACAATGAAGTTTTTCTCATTTGTTTAAACAATAATTTACAACAATGTATTAAATTTTTATTAAAAAACAATTTCATTTATTTTTGTTAAACATAATTTTTATATTTTTTTGGTATAATATTACCAAAATTCTGTTCTAATTATTCCATAGTATTATTTTTAAATGAATTTATCTAATTTTTTTTCTAAAATTATTTAAAACCTACGCTCCACACGCTGGCTCATTAGATGACGCTCAGCGCTCGCAATCAATCCTACGTTAGGCTCTCATTCTTAGCTCGGAGCGCCATCCGTTCGAGCGTTTCCCATCACTGGTATTTAAGTGTTAAAACGCGTTAAAAATATAAAAGTAATAGTTTTGAATTAGATCTGAAAAAAATTTCAGGACAGGACGGGATTGGGTCAATTTTCTCGGGATTAATCTGGACAAGATTATTATTTAAAAATATCGGGACGGAACACGAACAAAACTTGTGCTAGAAAAATTCCGATAATTAAACTTTATAATTTAATACGTTAAAAATTCCAAGTATTATGTTACCCATTGATGTGTATTATATTCTGAATTTATTTTCGTGGTAATCATATGAAGAATAGTAGACTTTAAAATTGAAAACATATGATATTTTACTTCAATATAGAGTGCGAAATCATAAAAATATCAAGGCCCCAACCCGATCTGCCCGATTTTCGATCGAAATATTTAATTTGCAATAACAAATAATAATTTATATGCAATATTCCTTAAAAACAATTTATGTAGTAAAGATATAATATTTTAGCATTAAAATAAACTGTTTTCTTTTGTGAAATAAATATATTTCACAACAAAATTTTACTATTTTTGTAATATTATACCAAAAAATTTGAAATAGTGTTCTAAATCGGGCCTTAAAATTTTGAAACTAAAACCAGGCTCGATATGATTTTCTTAACTTTAGGCCCGAGCCCGACAAAGCCCGACACTTTTTGTCGGGGGCCCGAGAAATCAGGGGTCCGTTTCGCACTCTAATGTGGACAACAATCGCTGCCAATCACAATCAGAGTTTATCTTGTAATTACAAGTTATTCTTAGTAAACAAATACGTTATTTATGTGATATTCAAACGAAATAATTGCGTTAAATATTGTGAATGAAAAACGTTAATTCGTATGTTTAAGTGATTTTAAATATGAGTTACACTAAAACTAATACAACTGAGAAATATAGAGATAGAGATAGAGATGAGTACGATAAGTATAGACACAGTGATTATCACAATCACAATGACAGACATCGATCGCGTGAATCGCATCGAAACGTCAAAACCGAATCAGATTCGCGTAAATCAACAAAAACCACATCGAAATCAAAATCAACAAAACATAAACGAAAATCGAGACCACATTCTCGCTCTTCGTCCTCATCTTCGAGTGCTGTTCGCGATTTGACCGAACAATTATTGAGTCTAAGCAGTAGTGAAAGCTCTGACGAAGAAACCAAACTCAAGAAGAAATTAATAGCAAAACAAGTGGCAAACGACGAAATCTGTCGTTTGGAACGATTAGAGAAGGAAAGAGAGCGACAAAACGCTGAACGAAAGCGACAAAAACAGTTAATGAAAGCTCTCGAGACTCCAGAAGAGAAACGATTGCGAAGACTCGCGAAGAAAGAGGCGAAAGAGAGAAAGAGAAAGCAATTGATGGGTTGGGACGAGGAATACATGGGTTATACCAATGCCGACAATCCGTTCGGTGACGCGAATCTTCACAAAACATTTTTTTGGCCAAAAAAGTACGAAAAACTTGGACTAAAGAATATATCGGAAGAGCAAATCGATCGAATGAATCGAATCAAAATGGAAATGAATAAAAAAGAGTTGGAAAAAGTTAAGCAAAGACGTCTTGAACGCGAACGCGAGAGAGAGGAACGAACCGAAGATTTGGCTAAAATGCAAAGAGAGAAAGAGGCGCAACAGTTTAAAGAGTGGGAGAAACAAGAGGATCACTTCCACCTGAAACAGGCGAAACTGAGATCAAAGTTGCGAATAAAGGAGGGAAGAGCTAAACCAATTGATTTACTCGCGCGATATATCAATGCTTTTGGAGATAATATTGATGGCGACGACGACGACAACGAAAAGGATGACATCACTACTGAACTCGTTGAGCCGTATTTGTGTTTGAATGGTTTGCGTATCACTGATCTCGAAGATTTACACGAAGATATCAAAGTTTATATGGAACTCGACAGCAAAAATAATTTAGATTATTGGAGAGATTTGCAAATTATAGTGGAGGACGAGCTCTACAAACTTAAACGTTTTCAATCGCAAAACTCTATCGAGAGAAGAGAAGGAATTAATTCTGCGGTTAGTAATGAAGTGACTCAAGTGTTTAAAGGCAAAACACCGGCACAGTTGCAAGCATTACAAACACAGATCGATAATAAAATACGTTCTGGTGAGGAGGGTATTGATATTGGATACTGGGAGACACTATTATCGCGTCTTAAGTCTCATATCGCTCGAGCAAGACTTAGAGAAATGCACGAACAAAATCTTAGGAAAAAGTTGATTAAATTGAAAGAAGAGCAAGGAGTTGAACAAAAAACGTCAACAATGCCGTTGTTTCCATGTGTTGCCGTTGACAATGAATCAGAGATTTCCAATATTAATAACACATTACCCGTCAATGACAACGTTTTACATGTAAATGAAGAAAATAATGACGTATTTGATCCGCTGGAGAAAAGTATCGATGAGTACGAATCTGGTCGCTATACTCCACCAGTTTTATCAGTTAGCGATCTCGAAGCGGGAACGTTAGTCACTGATTTCGATGAAGATTTAGAATGTTTAAAATATCAAAGAACTCAAATAATGAAAGCAGAAGCGGATGAGGATAAGAAAAAAGCGCTTATGACTACTGAAGAAATAGCGTTTGAAAGAGAAGCGCGAAAAGGAATGAATAGCGACGAATCGATGTTCAGCGTTGAAGAACCGATAAAACAAGACAAAAATTTCTACTCGTGGACTGATAAGTATAGGCCGCGAAAACCTAGATATTTTAATCGCGTTCACACCGGTTTCGAATGGAATAAATACAATCAAACGCATTACGATGTGGACAATCCTCCGCCAAAAGTTGTTCAGGGATACAAATTTAATATATTTTATCCTGATTTGATCGATAAAAGCAAATCTCCGACATTTAAAATCACGGCGTGTGCCGATAACAAGGATTTCGCGCTCATTAGGTTTTCGTCTGGACCTCCATATGAAGATATTTGCTTTAAAATAGTGAACAGAGAATGGAATTATTCGTACAAAAGTGGTTTCCGCAGTCAATTTCAAAATAATATTTTACAGCTTTGGTTTCATTTTAAACGTTATCGGTATCGGAGATAAGTTTGATTTATTTATAAAATATTATTTTCATAAACTGTTATTTTTTATAACAATTAAGTTATCACAAAGCATGATATAAAACACTTTTGTGAATATACAGTATTGTAGATATGAATTAAAAAATATTAATAAATTAATCATATTTTAAATTTTCCACTCACTGTAACTATTTTTAAATGTAAAATTTTTAACGATAAAGAATGAATGCAATTACATTTTCAATTTAGTAATTCGTTGATAAATACTTCAATTTTATTAATACTTAAATCAAAAAATTATTAGGATATGCGAAATTGATTGTTCGGTTACTGAAAAACTATTCCTATCATGCGGTATAAAAACAAATATTTATTTAATCGAATAAATATATTCAATTATTGATATGACTTTGTTTCGCTGCTCGCGTTATATATGTTTTGATTTAAACCAATATCAGTATTGTTTATTTTTGAACGATTTGTGTTGTAATTAACTGGTTTTCTTGGATTATAGTTCAAAGGATTTAATCGTGTATTGCGTGCAAGTTGTAAGTCATAAGAGTTGTAACGCATATATAGACTGTTTGAAGTCAAACCCATGTCTGGACTTCGAACTAACGTATCGATTCTTTGCGCATATGAAAGTCTACTCGTTCTTCCGTTTGATGACAGTCCGGTATTTATCGGTTTAAATATTGGTTCGCTGTGTTTTATATTTCCGTCCATTTCATTGACGATGGTTTGATCGCTTTCAACATTTTCAACATTATCGGCTATCACTACATTTGAGATATCAGTGTTGACAGCAGTTTCTATATTTTTATCATTTGAGTTCATTTCAGGTGTTTTGTTACATTTTGAGTATTGATTTATATTGAATTGTTCGGTGTTATTATCAGTACTCGGTATTGCAATCACTTCTTCCGATTTTTCCAGTTTAGTTTGGTTTATAGTTGAATCGTTTGATTTAATAAATGATATGTTTTTAGGAAGTTTTGTTTGTTCGGCATTATTAATGCTTGAATTCGCTGGTTTAATACGTTTTTTTGTTCGGCAGACGAATACTGATTGGCATAAGGTTTGCAAATAACTTACATAACATAGAAATCTATTTTGAACATTGTTGTTCGAAACTGATTTTTCTGATGATCTTTGTTGGACTACAAATTCGTACGTTGAAAGTTCTACGCATTCTGTAATATATTTTGCATAATTACTTATTGTTTGGAATATGAATGTAAAATAAGTTGCAAAGTGTTATAAAAGTTTATGCTTAAAACTTAATTTTTAGCTCAATTTCTTGTAGAACTCAAGCTTATTGTTTTAACAATATTTATCTGTCTGTCCGTATGTCAGCAGTGAACTTGTCATTTGATTTGAGTGAAACATTAGATTTTACCGTTAATGAACACAACTTATTAGATAAAAATTGACTGTTAGAAAGCGAGATCTATGTTATACTTGTTTAAACTAATATGTTTTTTAGAGAAATTTGTTTAAAAGTTATTAATTAAAAAACTTACTTAAAAATAAATGAAAACCCAGTAAATGTGTTAATAGTATGCAAGCAATTGAAGATAACACAACAACAGTAATAATTATCACAATCCATAATAATTGGAGGCTTTTATATGAATTATCGCCTAAATATGAGTTATTAAAAAATAGAAGTGATGTCGATTTGCCTAAAAAATTAAAAAATTTTCTCTATTAATTATTTAATGAAAAACAATAATTATTGTAAAAATATTACTATAAAGCCAACTCGTTGGAGAAAAATAGGCGATTAGAAGAACTAGAGAAGTTATAAACACATTTATACAGCCAAGCAATGCTGTTAATACACAGTAGACAAACCATCTTCAGAAATAAAAAATAAATAATATAATTAAAATTTTAATTATATGTATGATAACAAATTAAAAATGTGAATGATATGATTATATTGCAAACTAATCGTAAGGTATAAAACAAATAATGGGTTAACTTCAGTGTTTGCTTACCTATAATTCTTGCCACCAACACAATTGTTAAGCCACTTGCAGTGATGATCGAAATCGGACACACATTTATTACAAATGCTGCAGTGTTTGGATTTTGGTCCAACATTAGCCTCGCATATGTAGCAAAATTGATTTTCGATAACGTGAGCGTGCTTTGTGCGATCAAAATTAGTGGTCGGATTCGCTTTTCTGGTTTCAAGCTTATCAATAACGTTATCGTCGGCCGGATTTATGTTCACAGCTACGACATGTGTCACGAAATGCAGTGATATTATTAGTACGTTCGTTACAGACGTGATTACTCTTAACAACGTATTGGGCAATGCGGGCACAATCAATGCAAAGTAAACTATGCTAAACAATAAAAAGAAAATCCATGCAATCAGTTGTAAAGGATGTAATGGTAATGACCATCCATTAATTCGCACCAAATTATTATTACTATGAATTACAACTACATCTGGCTTTCGATTTCGGTCTCGTTTTAGTTTTGGCATTAAAGCCATTTAATTACTATCTAACGTAACGCCTAAACATTATTGCTTTTATAAAATGCGAATTATATTTTAAACTTTAAAATATTCTGTAAGTTCGATACTTATTTTTTTCGCAGTTAATTAAGTATATGTTATTTATATAATGTATAGATATATAAAAGTGACATTAGTTTCTATGGAGCGTTCGAAAGTGCATTTGCGCTTTGCTGGGTTCCGATCGATTTTTCGATTCAAAACACAAGTTATCTTATATATTATAGATTAATTGTTTGCATTTCTGTTCACACATGTATTATTAATAGTTTGGTTTCAGCTTATTTAAACATAGTGTACTAAATAATGGAAGGGTTCATTAATATTTTAATTTCTTTAATTGTTCTTAAACAAAAAAAAAACATTTACTTTTACGCATCACTTTAATTAGTGCTTAACGTTATTTTATAAATGAATTAATTAAATATTTCAAATAGAAATCAAGTTTATTAAGACTAACACTTGGAATTTTAAAAAGTTCTAAAGTAAACAAATGGACATTTAAATTTAATAGCTAATCAAATAATTCTATACTATTAATTTACTTAAAATTTACTAAATAAGATATAAATTTATAAACAAATATATAAATTGGTTTATTTTATATATAACTTATTAATTACATATAATTGTTTAAGACAGAAAATATTATTGAATTATTTAATTTGAATTATATGTATAGTCTAACGAAATACTTGCAATTAAATAATTCAATAATATTTTCTGTCTTAAACAATTAAACAAACAACAATATGTAATTAAAAAGTTAAAAATTAAAAATAACAGGCAGCCACAGAAATGTGTGATAATATATTATTTTATATAAATTAAATTTTAATTAAAATATGTGGTGCTTTAGCATTTTAAAATAAATCCTGATCTTTTCAATTTAAGGACCATAAAGCCCAACACAATTGTGTCCAGAGTGTGCCTAAAAGATCGAGAGACCGATTCGCACTCTAAAATGATCACAACTAGACTTGTAATCAAATTTTGTCAGGTCGGGTCTGGTTCGGGCTAAAACTATCGGGTTCAAGTCGAGTCTTCAAATTTTTAGTGCTAACCCGACTTTTCTTGAAAGATTTATAAAAAACATTCAATTTTCAAAATTAAAACTTAATTTATAAACTAAATGATAATTAAATGTTGTAATACTACTTCAATTTTTAATTTATCAAGTTTTTAATTATAAATACTTTGAAAATTTGTTAAAATTTGCATTATAAACTCTAAAAAATTATTTCGAATGTCGGGATAAGGTCAGGTACCCGACAAAATTGTCTGGTCGGGTTCGGATACAATCTTCTCGGGTTCGGGTTCTGAAAACTCAAATGATTTACTGGTCTTATCACAACAATTATTAATTTTTTGAAGTTTAGCGCTTCGAAGTTATCAAATGAGAACAAACCGTACTTTATTATCTCTTACTCGTTAGACTGTTTCAGTATTTAAAGCATAGTTGCTATATGTAAGACCAGGCGCCACGATTCTTAGCTTCATACTGATAAAACAATGTGATCGATACTAAAGCGTGAAGACCTTTTAACGTATTGAGCAACTAAAAAATAGTTTGATGCGTATGATTATCGATTACAGTGATTTTATGTATTTAAGAAAAATGAATGAAAATCATTGACTAGACATCAAACGTTCCGATATATTCTACTGACACCTTGTCTTACATACAGCAACTATGATTTAAAGCATAGTGGTTGCAGTTAAGACCAGGCGCCACGTTTCCTCCCTGTACATGGGCTAAAACAATGTGATCGATATTAAAGCGCAAACCTTTTAACGTATTGAGTAATGATCGCAATAAGCTCAAATATGCTGAGCTTGAGCTTGAGCTTAACAAGCTCAGGCTCATTTATCACAGAGCTTTGAGCTTGAGCTTCAAAAAAATATGGTGAGCTTGAGCTTGAGCTTTGAGCTTATAAAAAATAATAAAATGTCAAAATATTTGTCAAATTAAACATAATT
>JAQGAW010002084.1:0-16373 GCA_034698025.1 Phthiracarus crinitus | reverse complement strand
AAAAGAAAAAGAAAAGTAAAATTTAAACTATTATTGAAAGTAAAAGTAAAAGAAAAGTAAAATTAAAATTATTTAGGGAAGAAAAAGTAAAAGAAAAGTAAAATTTAAAATTGGAAGTTAAACAACACTACATTCGACATTATAGTTTAGAAGTAAAGTAATTTACAATAGTTTGTATATTTTAATTATTTAGAGTTACAATTAGTTATTTTAAACGTTAGATTTATAAATATATTGCCTTTTTCTCTTAAGAATTGGTAATTCATGAGATTTTACTTTAAATACGTGCCATAAAGTTTTAAAGTAATTTTATTAAGCATAAACGATGTAAATATGTTGTATGCTATAGCACTCAACCAATGAATACTTTTGCATTTATTATACATTTTAATTCATAACGTAATTTTATTGTAAATTTTATAATTTGATTTTAGATATCAAACTGATAACGAAGATAATAGAAAAGCTTTGCGTCATTTTATATTTACTTGGTTTGCATCAAATAAGTGTTTCTCGAATTGCATTCTTAATAAATTTGCATATATAGTAAACTCTCTTTTTTTAATTGACTTCCCATCAAAACAATGGAATACATTTTTTACCGATTTTCTTGCTCTTTGTCAAAACCAACAAAACTGTGATGTTTTTCTTCGTATTTTACTACAAATTAATGCTGATGTGGCTGATAGAGAGATTCCAAGAAATCATAAGGTATATCATTTATATTTATAATCTTAATACGGTATTCAATCTAATAAACATATTAATTTTGGTTTTAGGAAATGGAAAGAAATACATTAATCAAAGATGCTATGCGTGAGACCTGTCTCATAGAACTCGCGAGATTTTGGTTCAACATTATTGTAAGTAGAGTTTTGATAGTTCTATATCGTATTAACTTAATAAATTTCATATACCAAATCAATTTTTTTGCCATAACCATATCTGTTTATATAAGTAATTTCTAAGTCATGTATTGTACGTATATGTGCATACGCTTATTAAAATCTAATTGTTTTGATAGATTAATACTATATTCATAATCTTATTTATAATATACGTTTTTTTGTTAAACTTTTAGAATTTATATCAGAACACTTCTCCATCGACTGTTTGCTTGTGTTTGGATGTTATCGGTGCTTACGTTTCTTGGATCGATATTGCTTTGATAACGAATGATTCTATAATGACATATTTATTTAATTTATTCTCGATCGAAACATTCCGATGTTCTGTAACTGATTGTTTTAATAGTATTCTCCATAAAGGTATGGATTCTTTGGCTAAAACTCAATTGATTGAGCAATTTATGAATGTTGAGTCAATTAAACTGAAAATTTCAAATATATTCGATGTTAAAAACATCAACGAAAGCATTAGTGAAGAAAATGGTTTATTTATTATTAAATTTAGTAAATTAATGAATACCATTGGTATTGAACTGATAGAAGCGTATAAAAAGTTAAAATCTAAGCAAAGTAATAGCACACAGGAAGAAGATATTGAAACAATCAAATTTATCTCATGTGCAATAGAATCTAAATTTTCAATTCTGTGCCAATTTTTGTCGCATAAAAATAATAACGTTTCATTCCAAATTCACGCGTTTGTTCGCGAATATATACAATGGATTAAAAACGCTTCATTATTGGTTGAAAACAAGAATTCGTCTTTTGAAAAGTTAATTGAAGAAAAATTATTAATATTTTTGCGTATTATCATTGAAAAGTGTAAATATCCAACAGATTATGATTTTTCTTTGGAAGAAGAATCTAATTTTGAAGAGTATCGTAAATCTTGTAAAGTTTTATTTGACAATTTAATATTATTAAATTCGACATTAGTTGTTAACTTTGTTTGCACACAACTGGTCGAAAAAGTGTTAATGAATTGGAGAGCAAACAACTTTACATTTGCCGACATTGAAATAGCGCTCTACTATTTTTATATAATTGGCGAAAATTTAAATCTTGTTGGCGATCATAAGAAAATAGAAATGCTGCTTCAATTGCTAATCACTTCATCGATATCGACGTTTTCTCATTATTCCGCTCAATCTATTTATTTTGATTTGATATTAAGATATGAAAAATTTTTTGCAAATAATTTAAATTATTTAGTTCCACAAATTCTTATTTCGTTTTTGGATGAAAGAGGGTTTAAAAACGGTAATCTAAAAATGAGAAGCAAAGTATCTCACATATTCAATAAATTCGTTAAATCTCAAATTAAGTCAAAATTTAATGATAAGCAACACAGTTTTACGGAAGACATTCTCAAAAGGCTGCAAGATTTTCTCAAACTAGATATGACATATGAAGATGAAAACTCTACGAATGGACATTTAATGATAGAAAACCGAACGTTTAGCATATTTGAAGAAATCCGATATTCAATCACTCGAGACGACCAGTTGAATATTTATGAAACTGCTTCAATGCTCATCATATCTAATCATAATTTTGATATTAATCGTAAGCAATGTTTGCTTAAGAATTTGTTATTACAACCAATTTTGGATAAATTTGAAGAAATATGCACTCAGTTGTCTGCGAAAAATGAATCGATTTTATTAAATAATTCAATTAATAAAGACGTCATACCTAATGATATGAACATAACTAAAGCTAATTGCGAACAACTCGGACATCTCGTATCTCTATCTTCCCGGACATCGAAAGCATTTTCTAACATTCAAACTATTAAATCAGTTGGTGTTCATGATATGTATTTGCATTCGTTTAATGTTTTCGTAAAAGCATTAAAAATAGATGTGAACGAAGATATGATTTATGTTATTCAATCTTCAACGCGACAATTTTTACATCGATTAATAGTATGTCTGGACGAGAGTGATATCGTTCCCTTATTACCATCTGCCATACAAAACCTATTTTTCGTTAATAATCAATTAAATGCGAGAACTCTGCAAGAGTTTGTACCATTAATTAATCAAGTGGTTACCAAATTCAAACATTCTTGGCTTTTCCAAAGAGATTTAATTCCGTTTTTCAAGCAGATTTTTTTGCCACTAATCACTTCTTATTTTAATATATTATCTCTTCCAACGCTTATTAATGAGGAAAAGTTGGCATTGCAAAAGTCTTACTATACTTTTTTGGCTGTTCTCGTCACTAACAATATTATGGACCAATTTATTGGATTAGGTTTGTTTCAACTATCATAATATAATTAAAAATTGAAAAATCTAGTTTGGATTGCTTTTTCGTGTGATCTAATATAACGATTTTAAGCATCAATTTATGTCGAAGTTTAGAATAGTTTTAGTAATATTTATTATTTAATTAAAGCAAATGATTCAAAGATTTAATTTTCTAAATTTCGAATTTTTTTCTTTAATGTTTGCATATTTTGGTTGGGAAGACGAATTTTCAAAGATTTTTTTGTAATTATCCTTAATCTTATTCTTCTTGGGAAAACAAAAATTAAGATTTTCTAGATTTAACAGTATCTCACGCAATCATTTTTTAATTAAAGAGTTGATACCATTACTGGTTTAATATTAATTTCGATTATATTTTAAATAGATATAAATACGATCGAGAAAATACTTATGACTGTATTTCATGCTTCGGTTGAATTTCCTGATATCGTTACTCAACGAATATGTTTTCAAATTTTACGAAAATTTGTCGAATTTTATGGTAAAAAAATCCGAAATTATAGATGTGTTATTTTATTGCATTTTTTTGTTTTGTTTGTAAAGCATGTCAAATACAACTAAATAATGATGAAATCAATACTATTGACGGACAGAAAAATGCTTCAAATTTGCCAAATTCGTGTTTTAGAGAATTTATCTACAAGTCATTAATTCCTGCGTGTTTTATAGCACCTCTTCGTCATCACGAAGATATGCAACTAATCAACGAATGTTTAACGTGTTTAAAAACAGTACAATCGACGCTCGGAAACGTTGAGTTTTGTACTTACTTGCAAACACAACTATTTCCCGTTCATTTTCCTAACTATACCAATACCATTGATTTGATTCACGCGTTAATTAATACCGATATTAAAATAACCAAACGTGCATTTCATAGTTTTTATCAACAATGTAAACAGAATGATGACATTACATAAGATTTTATTATAGATATACATATTGTTATTTTGGTTAAATTATTAATAAATGTATAAAATTTATAAATTTATATTTAAATATATGTAAAAATATATAAATTGAAAATAAAAAGTTTTTAATATTAAGTTTTATTAAAATTAAAATTAATAATAATCTATTTGAATGAATAAACTGTTCTATATTTTAATTCGTATGTTAGTTAGTCTATTGTAAAGATGTTTCGGCTATTTATGTGTAGTCTACTTAAGGAAATCAATTTACAAATCTTATAAGATTAAGATAACATCAATCAATGGCATCCAACTATAATTTATTTTGCTAATTGTCTATTACTGGAAAATACTATCGTGTTTACCAAACAAACATTTAAGGTTCTATTAAATCAAACGAATCAATTTTTAAAAATATATTAAAACAACTTAAAATTTGTTTTCTCGTCTAAATTTAATGAAAGATTAAGTATGCTTTAGACAAAAACCGCGGAAATGTAAAAAACAAATAGCGATCTAATACAGTATTTTTTACTATCAAAAATTGAATTCGAAGTGTTTTGCTATTGGATATGAATTAAGTATGGAAGACATGGAACACATTAAGGCAGCAAAATAACGAAACATAATAAATGAATAGTTAAGTTATGAGTGTAAGTTATGGTACTTATACAATACATGTATAATGGGAGCGGTTATGACTGTTATGTGTATGCGTATCGCTGTTGACTGCATGACTGCATGACTGAATGAATGTATGAATGTATGACTAACAGCACAGTAAATGTAGTTTGATATTTGTTTATTTGATCACTATTTACTAATGCTTATGTCTATGATACCAACACGTTTGTTATTCATTATGATTTCAATTATAGTATAATATGGACGCAATTATTACCAAATTTTTTGATCAAACATCTATTGACCGAAAATTGGCTCAACAAATACTCGAAGGTAATTATCATCAATCAATTCATATGTGGTTAAAGTTTAATTTCCAATACACGTGTTTATAAAGATAACAATTGGAATATAGAGTTGGCTATCAGTTCGTATGATAATATGAAAACTGATTCACACGAAACCGATTCGAATCATTCAAACCATTCAATTCATTCACATTTAGCACTAAATTCGTTGAAATGTAGTTCAGAGCCATCGCTATCGTCGTATTGTACACACTGTAGCAGTGAGTCTTCGACCACATCTTCGCCTTCGAAACTCGCGATATCTAAATCTAACGATTCTTCCGATGATTTGAAGGAAGATGTTTGCTCTAAAAAGTTAAGTCGCGGTATATCTCGAGCCACAGATAACGTGAATTTAGTTTCCAAAGCGCGAACAGAATTGGCACAAGATTTTAAAACGTCTAGTCGTGGCAGTCGTTTATTGACCACTAATAACATTCTCGAAACACCAGAATTTACTTTTACATTGCCTGATCTATCTATACATCCCGAAGATTTTAGAGTTTTTTTAGAACAAGATTTGATTGAAAAATCAACGCTTGTTTCTTTGGAAAGTGCGGACCGTTTGAATTGGTGGGCAAATATCGGTGTCGCTCAGAAGATGTGGCCGTTGGCCACCACTGGTGATGGAAATTGTTTACTACACGCCGCATCTCTCGGAATGTGGGGCTTTCACGACCGCTTACTAACTTTACGTAAAGCACTTCACGCTTTATTATCGAACAGTTCTTACACCACAGCATTTTATAGACGATGGCGATGGCAGACATATTTACAGAACTGCGAAGCCGGGCTTATATTTTCGGAACAGGAATGGATACAAGAATGGGAATGTCTGTTAAAAATGGCTTCTACTGAACCAAGAATGAGAGCGAAAACTGACAATAAAAGTACTGAAATTAACGGCGGAAAAAAGAGTGATATAGATTTAGATGAATTTGAACCTCATATTTACGAGAGTTTAGAAGAGATCCATATATTTGCTTTGTCTCATGTTCTAAGAAGACCTATTATCGTAATCGCTGATACAATGCTCAAAGATATTACTGGAGAAGCATTCTTTCCAATTCCGTTTGGAGGCATTTATCTTCCATTAGAATGTAAAAATGTGAATCTAATGAAATCACCGCTTTGTTTGACGTATGACACGGCACACTTTTCTGCTTTGGTCTCTATGGACAAAGAAACGTATGCCGATAATCATCCCTCATATCCTCCCGCAGCGATTCCAATCATTGATTCAGATCATAATTTATTGCCGATTCAATTTTCTGTTGATCCCGGAGAAGAAATCTTGTCAATTAAAGATCAGTTACCTGACGATATAATTAAAAAATTAACGCTTGATAACAAAGAAAAATTAAGTATATTAAAGCAATATTTGGATCTTACGTGTCTTAAAGTTAAGGATCCCGACGTATTAATTGTGAACAAACCTCCCAAAAGAAGTGATAAAATTCTCGAGAAGTCTCGAACGCTTCCCATAAGTTTTGAATCAGACGATAGCTGTTCGGATTTGCCTTCAGCTTCAAGCGTTGGAGGAAATGGAATCAGTAAAGCTAAAGCTTTCAGCAATAAAGCTGCAAAACAAATTATGATGATTACCAAACACTTTGGTTCTCTCGGCAGAATGAGTAGAAGAATAAAGAAAAATTTGGGAACTTTGGCGCGAAGGGGGACATCATTCAGAAGTAAAAGTAACGAAATATCTCACAAAAAAATGAGTTGCGACGCTTCACATCAAAATTCTCACTCCAAACAGTGCGCTCGCGACTCAACGGACATAAGATCATTATGCGAAATCGATCGCGCATACGAGGATAGAACAACTATTATTGCTTCCGTATTGCATATTGAAAAGAGGCACGAATATAACGATGAAATGATTCGTAACTATTTAAGTACTGCCAGAACTAGATTTCTTAGACATCAAAAAGATAAGAAGCCCTGCGACATCATTCAACCATTAAATTCTGATTCGATTGAAGCGCCTAT
The DNA here is from genome assembly GCA_034698025.1 of Phthiracarus crinitus. Classification (NCBI taxonomy): domain Eukaryota; kingdom Metazoa; phylum Arthropoda; class Arachnida; order Sarcoptiformes; family Phthiracaridae; genus Phthiracarus; species Phthiracarus crinitus. The sequence continues at coordinate 9,312 of JAQGAW010002084.1, read as the reverse complement.
TACTACAAATTCGAACAAATCAACAGTTACTGGAAAAACAGGAACACCACATACAAAAACACAAACCCAGTTATCGTTGTGTGTTAATACTGGATGTAATATGTTTGGTACAGTGGATAATAACTATCTGTGTTCGTCTTGCTATACCGACCAAAAACAAACTCTAACTAACGATAAATCATTTAAAGTTAATAGAATTAATAATATAGATTGTAAAAGAGAGGCTAATTTTATTGATTATACTATTGATGATGATATGAAAGTGTCCTTATCATCAATAACTAAAACGAAAGAAGATGCCGACGTTATTATTAGTTGTGCTAATTCTCATTTTTATGTCACCACTTCTTAGTTACCATACAATTTCTATGTATTATACTCTTTAAACACATATTCATTTGTGACAAGAAATTATTATTTTTTGTGGGAATATAGTAAATAAAGGCAGTCATATATTTTTATTTGTTGATTACATTTTTCTGTGTATATTAATCTATTTCCAATTTTAAATTATAAGATATAATCAAATTATAAACTAAATCTCTAATTTTCAAAGAAATAATTTATATAACAAGTGTTATAAATTGTCTAAAATATGTTTGTGTAATCTAAGGTACATTCAATGCATTTTCACTGCCAAATGACTGTTGTTTGTTTAAAACTAATTTGTCTATAATAACAGAAATAATTTAATTTAGAAATTAGTTATAAACACATTTAAATTTAGTGCCTTTATTGTATCGATTTAATAACTACAGAATTTCTATCATTTTGCAATTTTATATTTAATAAAACAATAATTATGGAAAACAATTAATACAATATACTAACGCTTAATTTAAATAAATTTGTTCGCTTTATAGCTATAGATTTTAATTATTTGATAATTATGTCAATTTTCATGAATTAGTTTTAAACTTTGCTCAAATACATTAATGTTGTTACTATAATAAAGCTTAATATATATTTTAAAAACTTAATTACTCTTTAAATGCTACGAAACAATTCCTATTATCTATTTAATTAAACACAATATTTCATGAGAGAGAGAGAGAGAGAGAGAGAGAGATCTGAAAATTGTCATTTTATTATGAATTTGAGCGCGTCATGAACAGAGTCTCTACTTTTTAGGAAATCCGACATTTTAATAGTTAATTAAAACTTTCGGAATATAAAATATATGAATTACATAACTTATTACTCACATATTTAAACCACTTTAAGTTTCCGAAAACTCCGAAATAATGATTTAAACTAAAATTTCCGAAATTTTCCGAACTTTCACTGAAAAATAGACTTAATTTAAAAATTATTGCATTAATTTGAATAATTTTCGGGTGTGGCGTTTTAAATCCCCTTTTAAAAATATTTTTGAAGTTTTTATTTATGAAAAATGTTTTAAGGACAAAAAATGACTGAGTAAATCCATAGTGTTAAATCTTTCGATATTAACAAGAAATTTCAGTAAAAATAGTTCATTCCAATATAGCATAAAATCGTTTATAAAATTGATTTTTATTTAAAAACTTCCGAAAATGTCAGAAAACTTCCGTAATTTGCTCCGAAAATCGGCAATTTTTTTGTCAGAATTTCCGACCGAAATTTTAGGGTTTTAGTTCCGAAAAAGTACAGACTCTGGTCATGAATAAGGAAAGGAAGTTCAAGACAGTATTTTGTATGTTTTAAGACCTTTAATAATACTGAAAAATTCACCAAATAATACCTTATATTTTTAAAATTCGAGCAGTCTATTAAATAATTTATATTTTAATCAAATGAATTTAAATTGAGATGAATTACAAAGTGCTGATTAATATTATCTTCTTTAAATTTTAATATATTACATCTTAGAAAAGATTTATATTGTTAAAAACTATTAACAATTTTTGAATAAATTGTGTTCAGCACTAGTGAATGTATTTTCAATACTAACGAGTAAACAAAGAGTTTAAACTCACATTTTGTTTACAAAAATGAAATATTTTCACCCATTTTCATTCGTAATTAATCAGATTGGCGTCAGTTTACTTAAAATCATAAAATGTTCACTCATAATCGTCAAGTATTATTTATAAGACCTAACAAATGCCATTCAAATCACTAATTTCAATGAATAAAACATTGGTAACTTTACTATGGTATCAAAAATCTTGTTTTGTCTTAAACATCCTTTCCTTAAACCCATGAATCAGTGCTCATATACGAAGTATAACTTATATTCCATTTCAATAGTACTGTATATAAAAATATTATTCAGTATTACCGTAAATTGATACAGTTTTTACTGTTGAATATATTGTGGAAAACATATACCGTAGAAGAGAAATGAATATTATTTGAAATGAAGCGCTCAATCAGTGACGCATTAAAACGCGTTTACATTCCGGTCTTAAAAATCATAAGAAAATGGCGAAACTATTCAAATATATTTAATAAAATCATTTAATTTAGTTTTAAACAAATTTTAAGCAATAAACAGATATTTAATTTATTGGAATAGCATTTCATAAAGAATAGTAAACATTAAAAATGAACTATAAATACATAAATACATAAATAGATGGATAGTTATGATAGTTATATATATTGTTATGTATGGCTAATGTTTAACGAATAGTAATTAAAGGATAAGTTTAACCGAAAATAGTAAACCATTGTAGACTGGAGTGGAATGGAAGTGATGTGCCATTCAATTGATAAACATAAAACATATCTTAAAGATGTTAAAGACGTTAGAGTCTATTCGCTTACAATGTAATGCTATAACGTGTTAACGTGTTGTTCCATTCATATCTCATCTATCAGTCAATGCATTGAATGCATTGAATGCAGTCAATACTAGCAGTAGTGTTGTGCACATCAAATGCTGTGCTATCAATGAATGTAATGCCGTATACCATACCATATTGTCAGAAACGGGTAGGGACGAGTGCAATCAATTCATAAGAGTAACATAATTTTTATTTATTAGAGATTTACATTTATTTTAGAACAAAACTATTAACTTTGCATTACAATGAATTACATTCAAGTGCGGACTTAGCCAACACCTATCAATACTTTTATATTATTCATAATTCAATTGATCATACAGTAGATGTAAAAGTATAAATCATAATGAAAGGAATTTTAATAAGTTTGTTTGTTTATCTAAAATATATATATAGTATAAACAACTAATAAAAATTAGAACAAAGTTAGTATAGCAGTACTAACAATAATAGCAATAATAGCAAATAGAAATAAAGAAAGAAAGCTATTCTTTACAATATTAACAATAATACCATATACCATATACCATATACCATATACCATACTCATTCATATTATCAATTTAATGCAAATTAAACATTTTATAATTGAAATTCGATGATCAAGATTTCGACATAACACTCATAATAGTTATCGCATTAATCTTATATATGATAATAGTTGTAGTGTTTATGATATGATATCTATAATGGATTAGTGTTTGTTTTAGTGTCAGTGTTTCGATTATGATGTGTTTATTTCTATTTAGTTTACGTTAGTTTTCCAAATAATTCAATTTAAATATACAACTATCAATATTATACTATTGATATGATGGACACTAACGAAGACAGGTATATATCATATATTCATGCGAAATATCAATAACGCAATGTTTTGACAGATTGTCGATGAATCCAACGTCAGTATCGATCGGTGACATTCATTCGGAACAACTTTTACCGTTTAACGAAAATATGATGAACGAAGAACTTTTTCAATTTCTAGGAAATCAGCAATACATGGTAAGCCATATATGATTCGCTTATAGCCATTAAACATGTTGACCATTCTATTGATATATCATACTATCATACAGATGTCGGACGGATCGCAAATCAACGAAACCACTCGTAATGTAGTGAACAGTAGTGTGAATGCGATGCAATCGTCACATTTAGCTGATGTCAATATTAATAGTCATTCCATCGATACTTGTAATTATGTGTCGAATTACGCGCAACACTTTCACGACTCTCAGGACCCGCAGCATAGATATAACGTTAAATTTCGTAGCAATTCTTCACTATCGTCTCCAAGTATATCAACAGTGTCTGAAACTGTTACTCACGTGTCTGAAACTGACAATTCATTGCAAGTGCAAAATAATTTCATACCCGTTTCGTCAGCCGTTCAACCGCTGAACGTCAACGAAAATTATAAGTATGTTTAATATTATTTTGGTTTCCTATTTAATATTAGTTAATGAATGTTTAAATAATAGCATGACATCTGTTAATAATTGGAGTCATAGCGAAATGAGTGATAACAGTCACAATCACAATCACCTGCGATCTGTTAAAGATGTCGCAACAATTAATGTTAATGTTGGACCTAAAATGATGCCACAAACGTGTCAAGTAATGCGACCGCGAATCTCAAGTTTCATTCAAAATGCGCCACCAATGGCACCATCCACGACATCAACACCTGTCAGTCAAACGGTTAATCAAATTGCTACGACTAACCACAGTAAAGTTCATCAACAAAATCATATTAAGGATGTTCAACAATCAAATAAATTGTTAGATTTTACTTTAGTGGAAAAACGGACTGTTATCACATTCAGAGTTGTTGATCAAATAGTTGATCAAACGGGAAAAATTATTAAAGAAACTATAATAAAAGATGAGGAGATAATTAAAAGTCTGGGGAAAACTCAATGGAGTGATAGTATTACTCCATCATCAACTATAAGCAGCGTTTCTCGTTTTCCTTCGCACACTACTAACTCAGGAGATCTCGCAGATGTAAGTTCCTCTGGAAAAAGTACGCCTTCGGGTCTAAACCAAACTAATGAACAGTTACTGAGAACACATTCCAATAGTAATGAGTTGTTTAACAAAATTCCTACGCCTGTCACTAAACATACGACTACTTCTAAAGATATGTCTGATTTTAATGTTAAAATTGACTCCAGAACTCCTATTGTAAACATTAAGAAGAATAATGACTTGAGTGCAATAAATACATTTGTGGATAAAAATCTAGATGAAGGTATCAGTGAGATTGAAGAAGAAGAAAGAAGGGAAACGGCTACTGCTTTATTATCGTTGCAAACTCAAAGAAGTTTGAATATCGATATCGGTTCTAGTGATCAATTATATATTAATAGATCCAGTTTGAGACAGGGAACTAAAATTATGGGTAAATGGAGGGATAAAAATTTTTATCCCGCTATTATATCTAAATATTTGTCTCAAAATAATAAATGGATGGTAACGTTTGAAGATAAAGCTACGAGAAGTTTATTCGAAAATGAATTGATTCGAATCGAATTCTTAATTGAAGGCCAGGACGTTATGGTTGCTATATCTGAAGGATTTTGCGCCAAAGGAACAATCAAACGTGTCATTTCTAATGATAATGATATTGTTTATGAAGTGGAACACATCAAAGACGATAAAAAAGTGATGAAACAATATCATCTGAAAGATTTGTTTCTAAACGCAGAACAGGGAGCTTCACTTACTCTCAAATCGGCTAAGCATTCGATAAATGGTGCTGTTTTTGCAGACGTAGATTTGGATAATATTGTTTGCGGCAAAAGAGCGCGAACCACAAAACAAGATAATATTACTGTCAAAAACATAGCTTCTTTTAAAAATGGTAAGAGAAAGCTCACTGAAACGGATGAATGTTTTGATATCAATGATTATAATGAAGAAGAGGAGGATATTCCTTTCAAATCGAAAAAGAAGGCTATTTATGTTCGGACCACTAAGAAGAAAACCGAATCTCTTCACACTCTTTTCAATAGCGAACATTCATTATCAATATCTCCGCGTACAACAAAATCGAGTATTTCGATGCCACCTCAAGAACTTATCAAATTATTAGGACCATTGCCAGAAAATTTGGGAATGTTTGAAGGCGTCTCATTCTTATTGACGTGTGGAGATCGTGGAAATATAAATGACGAAAAGTGTAGCGAAGAATCGAATGCCGAACGATCAACACCTTTCGATAAGTCTTATCTGATCAAACAAATCGAAAATGGAGGCGGAAAAGTGTTTGAATCTTTCGATGACGCAAAAGTATTTATTAATTCGAAACTATTTATTATCGATTAATTTTTTACTAATTTTGTTAATCTTTTTATTTGATAGAACTCTGAAAATAATTGCGATACTGTTTTAATAGCTGACACATATTATCGATCCATTAAATACATACAATGTTTAGCCGCTGGTATTCCAATAGTTAGTCATCTATGGGTTATTGATTGTTGCAGACAAAATAAATTCCTTAAAAGAGATAATTACATATTACCAGCGGGTTTCAGTATTATAACGAATGCATTGCCATCTGACAAGTAAGTGAACCACTCATTTCTATAATAAGTAAATCCGTAAAGATAAAGAGTAAACTCGAGACAAACCGACTAAACAAAGATTTTAACCGACCTAACAGTCGACGCATAGCAACCAACCGAACCGATGATTAATCCCATATCAAAATATTTTGTGAGTGAAAATCCGTCAAAACCTATGATATTGATAATAAAATTTTATTTGTGTGATACTATACTGTAGTTACGCAATGTTCTAAAGCTCTAGTGAGTGTCAGATCCAGCAAATTTCGAGTTTTAGAGGGGTGTGTAAAAAACTCATCATATTTAACCGACAATTGCTTTATCCTTTGGCCAAACCAAATTTTTTATCAACTAAACTCGACCACATTAAACGATCATTTTTGAATTTTTGCCAAAATTAAGAGGGGCTCACAAAAACTAATCGGTTTTGATGGACAGTTTGCAAAAAGAGAAATATTTCCTATTGAGAAGAATATTATTAAAAATATACAATAGATGGCGCAAAAAGAATTTGCATAAAACATTGACATTCCCGTAGAAATAATGATATTTCCGAGGATATACAGTATATGCTTATCTAAATTTTTAAAAACTTAGCAAAACATATGATTTTAAAAGTTTCTATCAAAGGGAAGCTCTAAAAGAAACTGTAGAGTTTCTAACGGGCCCCCGACTTTTCGGGCCTTGGCGGGTCCCCGACATAACTTGTCGGGCCCGGGCTTAAATGTAGCGGCCTTGGGTCGTGCTGGGCTTTTTTCAAAAAAAACAAAGCTCGAAAATTTTAATTTGGAAGAAAATATTGTGATATACGGTACCATATTTTTATATACAAAATAATAAAATATTGTAAATAAAATTCGAATAATAATGTGTATAAAATAGAGTTATAACGAAGAAAATTGAATAGAAATTTAATATAGATATGAGATTATAGTTAAAATATATTTATACAAAGAAAAATCGGGCAGTGTTGGGCTTTGTAAATTTAAACTTATCGTGATTTTGTCGGGCTCGGGCTTAGATTGGGCCTTAAATTTTTCACGATTAGAAAGTCTAATATATTGCTCTGCTTTTTGATTTTGACTGTTGAAAAACGCAAACAGAGTTAATACTTACGTCTCAGCTTTTCACTGGAGCGAGAGTGTGAATGCGTTAGCCTATCATAGTTTTTAATCGCACATAAATAGGTTATATAACCATATCACTGATTTGTTACATTATGTAATAAAGCTTTTTTTATGTTTTTAATTGATTGCACTGTTAAGGCTATACTAGAGGGTGAAACGGGAGTGGGAATCGAAAATTGAAAAAACACTCGGGAATGGAAATATGCTTATCGGTATTGGGAAATAGCGGCAATCCATTTGGAAACAATTTTTACGAGAGTGAGTCCCGCAAAAATTTTTAAATATTCGACCTCTAGGCTTATTCTACTCCGTCTCACGTCTCCCTCATATTTGTCTTAAGATATTATACAGCGAGAGTTCTAGACTTTGAGACATTTAGCTCAAACTTTATTGGTTAATGAGAAATACGTGACAATTTAAAAAAATTACAATATAGCACTTTGCTTATTACATAGTTGAGAAAAATTTTGTAAAACATTAAACATTAAGCCTACCGGACATTAAATTTACTGTAATTATAATTAGAAACTACTGTATCTAAGTTTTGAGTATTATATTCTATTGGCTATGTTTTTATAATGTCTCAAACTCTAGCACTCTCACTGTATAATATTTGGGCACATATATATGGTAGACTATATATAGCTGCGCTTTATGTTGTCGATTTGGGCACCAATAACTAGAGTCGTCAAATTCAGGAAACTCCTTCTTTTTATAATAAGTATTTAAGCCTAATTATTATTTCAATATAATATGAGTACTAATCATATTAATATAAGCATTTTGAGGACCTAATACTGTAATGTTCCTGAAAATCCTGAATTTAAGTTTTTGTGTTATTTTTTGGGTATAAATATAAAATAACATATAATTTAATATTAAATGTATTTTGTATTATTTAAAATGTCAAAACAATCTGAACAAATACTGACAAATTATAAAGAATTATAAGAATGAAAACGTAATAATAATCAGACCTCGGATATTTGGGAATAAAAAATTACAAAATTTGGTTGTTATTTGGGAACAAAAAAAATCCATTTTTGGTTGTTACAAAAAACTTTTTGGAGTTGTGTCATTTTTTGGTTTATGAAATAGTTTCTTCGATTGTTTCTAATAGATTATGGGTTATAAATTATAGATTATTTAAAAATTTCGAATGTGTTTAAAAAGTTATAAAATTAACTAAATTAGATTCCGTGGGCCATATTAAAATAAATATTATTTTCTTACTAAATTTACATTAATTTGCTTAAAACTTTAATATTAAATTACGTTTTATCATATTTAAAAATAAATATTTAAGTAAAATTTCTTATAAATTAAACAAAATCTTTTTTTTCCAAAAATATTGATGTAATAACAAGTTATTCTTTTCGAATTCACAAATTTGGGGACATTATTAATATTTTATAGAATTTGGTTGTTATTAAATATCATATCATTTTTTGGTTGTTAAGGTGAAATTTGGGAAAATCCCAAATATCCGAGGTCTGATTATTATCAATATATTTTAGCTGACTATCTTATAAAAACAGTCCAGCTTATAGAATTAATCGAGTTTATCTGTCCGTCCGTCCGTCTGGCCGTATGTCTGTCTGTCGTATCCGCAGTCTTTATATTTATTAAGGGATTAAAATTAATTCTTATATTAATATCTTGTAAAGTATTGAATTAAAGACTAGAAAAATTATTTTATTGTTCTTCCTTTAATATAATACTGTTCTAAACAATATAATATTTATTAAAATCAATATTTGTTGTTAAAAATATTTTGAAAATCCATTAACAGATTATAAATCCGGACAATTCCGAAATCTCAGAGTATGGACAGTTCAT
>JAQGAW010002083.1:0-16376 GCA_034698025.1 Phthiracarus crinitus | reverse complement strand
ATATTATTATTATTGATATGAAAACAGGATAAATATTACGAAATATAACGATATGTGTGTGTGTTTTATGTGTTTGTAATTAATATTAATTTTAAAAATAATTTCCTATTTACATTATTAAATACACTTACATCTCTAAAAATAGCAAAAATATCAACTTAACTACTTTACTATTGGAAAATTTTTTTATTCCAGGTATAAACTATTAATGAACTTATCATAGCTTTTATATTGTAAAAAACGCTGCATTTCTTTACTGTGAATAAGTTTTTCGGTTGGTCTCAAGTGAGCTAATAATAACCAGAAACCCGACGGTCGCCACTGAATAAACGCACAGTTGAGACAATGAAAAATTAGAATCACTGATCGAAGGGGTGGACACGAAACACGAGCCCACAAACACTAAATATGCGCCCATAAAGCTAATAATGCAAACCAAATCGATGATTATTGAAGCGATGCTATCCGTTCGGAGCATAGTTTTCAAGCAAATATAGTTCAATATTATCCAAGCTGTTAATGAAAACGTGTAGTTACCGTTGCATACCATACACTTGTCACTGTATTTCGATTGCAGTGAAGCGTGCAAACACGTGTAGTGCACGTAAGCGATAGAACCGCGACAATTGCACGGCACCAGCATTTTGTGCGCGATGTCCTCTTCGTGACAGATTCGGCAAATAACCGCATCAGACATTTCTCGTTGTTTATTGTGAACTCAATATGTATGCGTTTTGATTATGTATCGTTCAATTAGAAGACGCAAAATCGTACACAACTCTTATCGCAGTAAACGGTTATCACTACGAAAACAAGACTGATTAGCTTTTTATACTGACGCGTTAAGAATTAATAACTTTTCTATTGAAGGGGAGTTTAAGTGTGGCTTTGGCTTAAACAGAAAAAATTTCCATATGTTTTTTTCAAAAGTTTTTTTTTCGCTTGCAATCTCTTTCTCCCTCTCTTTCATTCACTGATGAAGCAGGAAATCATTTTACCAGAAGACTGCTCGCTGGTGTATTTTTTTATAATCTAGGAAAACGATTTTTACTGGAGAGACAAGAATGTTGTTTGACTTCTAGTCAGGCGTTACTTTTTTAAACGCTTGTATGTATTAAACTCGATAAAATAAAAGTGTTCTGCGATAAGGGTTAGAACAGATATTTTCTTTTTATGCTTATTAAGTTTATTATGTGCGATAATTTCGTTTTTCCGGCAAAAAATTATTATATATTAGGTTGCAATTAAACTAACGGTTTGATAATTTTTACAAATATTACAAAAAAGTTCTTCGGTATAGTATTTATTTTCATAATGAAAATTACTAGCACTATTTTTTAAGTGAATGCGAATAATGATTAAAATATTTTAAATAGTGATATCATCGGTTTTCTATGTTAAAGAGCTTTAGGAGTTTGAGTCAAGAGAGCAATAAAAATTGTAATTTATGGGAGAAACTCGTATACAGTACTTAATTATTGTATTTTAATGACTTCAGTTCAAAAGTTGGAATTATTTTTCATCTAATTTCTTATTCAAGATTAGGAGGGCAGTCCAGTAGGGATGACTGGGCATATCCTCTATCCGAAAGTTTAAAAATTTGAGCACACCGCCAAAATTTCTTTAAAAATTAAGTACAAAAAATTTAAAAATTATGAAATATCTTTGATCAAATTTGTCTGTCAAAACCTAGGTGTTTGTTATTCACTTAAATTTGTCCAAAAATTAAAAAAAAAAATTTTTAAATTCATTGAGTTTTGCGTAGTTTAGGCGAAAAAATTCCGAAATATTTAAATATCTCAAAATAATGTTCCTTAAATCCAGTCCTGAATTTGAAAAAAGATACCCCTAACTCGTAAGACTATTGCACACACTGGAGATAAGCAAACAAGTTTCAACTTTAATAACAAATAAAATTTAAATAATACAAACATAAGTAATTCTATATCTCTCTTCCCTTTTCTTTTTACTCTTTTAGAGAGATTTTTTAAAGGAATAAATTAGTAAAACGGAAATTTTCTTGCGAAATATATTTCCATTAAATCAATTGCTTTAAAAACTCAAATTGAAAATTTTTAAAAAAATTTCACTTACATTTGATTGTTTTCGCGCGTTTATATGTAAACACTTAGCTTTAAAGTCACACTAAATATAAAATCCGTATTCAATCAATTTATATACCGTACAAATATCATAAAAAAATCTAAATATATTCAACTGACGCGAATATACATCCAGCATCTATTAAAAAATCTATAAAAAATATTGCGCTCTACACTAACGTCATAGAGTTTGTCCGACAAAGTTTTCAATTAATTTATGACCACATCTAAATACATAATAAAAATCAACTGCAAAGCTTTTGACGTTTTAAAGTAGTGAATTGAGTTGAAGATTAGCTCCAGTAATGAACTGAAAAAATTGAGTTAATGGAACGGTAGTGTTTTTTTTTTGTTAAATTTTTAAAAATTCTAAAATAATGATTATCAAAAAAAATCTTTTAATTTTTACAGTATTAATTACGTTAATTACACGAATGTAAAATTTTGCAAATTAAAATTATTCGATAACTAATCGGCATTTCGTGGGATATTTTTTTCTGGTTCTAAATCTTTAACACTCGTACGAAAAATTTATTCCGATTTTAAAAAAATGGGTTTTCAGGTAAGGATAAAATCTTTTAATAGTTGAACAGTAGTGGAATTGAAAAAGCGATTGTAATAATTATTTGCCTGTAGTGTTAATGGTTAACTTATCTTAAACGTATGCATAGTAACGGAGTTGGAATATTAAATATTTTCAATCACTATTTTAATGATCAAATAAATATTTATAAGTATAGCTTTTTTAATTCAATGATAGCTAATATCTACTTACTAAAATCTTTATTGCTATCTTATTCCAGACACAAGAAAAATTAATTATTGCACTTTAAATAAAATTAAAATAAAATGAAAATATTGCATGAAATTGAAGCGTAACTTAATGAAGGTTATTGAGTAAAATTAAATAATATTTCCTTTCTTTTCGCGTTAAATTTCAATATATTATTTTTATCGATTCGTATTTCCAGAGTTTTATGGTAAATTTTTTTAAATATTTAATAATTTAAAATTTATATCGTTGTTTGATGACATAATAAATTCTTACAATTTAAAATAAATACCGAAAATCTTTACATTGACTGACCATAACCCACAAATTGTAATATAATTCTGTCCCTAAAAAGCATCGCAACTCACACATAAGTAAAACATATCATTTGTGCTCTAAATATTGAAGACTAAAGTGTCTTGAAATTTGATTGAAAAAGAATTCATCATTCGTGATAATCATCATTCGAAATGTCTCTTAACTTAAATTACTATAGTAATTACAAGGGTTTTAAAACAGTTGACAAAAAAGTAAGAATTTTTTTAAAAACCTTTTTCATTGTAAAAGATTAGGCATTAAAGGCCAAAATATTGATGATAAACTGCCAGCTATTCAAGTAAATTTTTCAAACAATTTTTGTGATTATTCGATCATGCATTTTCTACAGATAAAATTTATTAATGGGCACACATTCACATATTATTGTAATTATTGTATTTATCATATAACAATCAACGAGGATTTTCCGGATAATAAACTATATTTTTCTCACTAGTTATAAACGATTTTTTAATATACAGTATTCACTCACAATTTTCATGGCCATATTGATCAACACTTCTGTTTATTCACGTGTTTGATCTTACTTTTATAACTATTTTTTATGCAAAACAAGGAACTATTTTTACATTTAAATTACTCATCTTTTATTTCTAAATAACGTGATATTTTTAATCATAGTTAATTAGCGCTTGAGTAGGCGTCATATCGACGGGTAATACACATAATCGAAACAATTAAAAAAAGCATTTTGACTTCCGATTAAATTGTTATGAAAAGTAGATATATTTTATATATTCTCCCGAAGGAAATAAATAACGATGAATTTAAAAAGTAAAATCACAATTTCGAGATCAGGTTTTGCAACAAAAAACCGTTTTGCAAAACTGTAAGAAATAAATTAATTGCACGTAAATTATGTGTATTAATTAAATCAAATTTTTTCGAATTAATTTATATAATGCCGGCAAAAGTTTAATAAATTTGAAAAACAACAAGAATTTATGCCAACGACGAGAGATAGGAAATGAGTGGAAGTCAATAAAAAAAAGTGTGTCACAAAATTTAAAATCATAAAAAGAAATATATATTTCACTAAGGAATATAAAATTAAAAAATTTTTCGAAAGATAGTGTCAAAACTAGCTTTGAAATTGAATTGTAAAAATCATAAAAAGTGGCGCAAACTACTATGGTTGCGCTAATTTATTCGTAAAGTTTTCGTAGTGTAGTGCCAAAAAATATAAACGAAATTAATACTTACGTCGTAATTCAAATAATTTTCAAAAATCCAATTCAAAAATAATTAATGTGTTTTAGTGGCAGTCATTGCAATAACTATGTTTGATTTCAATAGAAAAATAATGAATAAGTTTCAATAAACGTGAGTTAAATAATATTTATTTCTCAAATCACTGCGCATCGATTTTTGTAAACATCAAAAGGTAATTTATATTTATTTAGATTTATCGATGATTAAGTATTTCGCAAAACAAACATATAGTTTTTCCCCATATTCTAATAAATAAATTTGCATATTTTAATCATCTATTAAATTACATTAAAAACATACTAAGCATAACATCTACTTTAAAGTTTAAATTAGCCTTCAAACTAACGATAATATTTTAGTTATTTTCCTATGTTTAGACTTAAAAATATTTTGATTCCTATGTTTAGAGTATAAACACTGTCACACACGCGTCAGATTGTTTATATTGATTGGTATGTATTAGAGTGAAAATTCTGGTTTTTGGAGGTTTTAAGGTGAAGTTGTTTTATAAGTTGAGGGTCAATGATCGAAATTGCCAGCAAAAAAAAAAATTTTTTCAAGACCTTCAAAAAATCCAGAATGATTAACGCTAAAAATAAATACACGACTCATTGTGATTAAATAATAATCTAAAACCAGTGCGTCTAAGATTGAAATAGCAAGAGAGGTAGTAATGAGAATCAGCTTGAAAATCTGAGCTGAGCTGAGCTAATAATAAATTTTTATATCTGAGCTGATTTGGTATTCAGCCCTATTAGTATGAGCTGCGCTGAACTTTGTTGGAGCTGAGCAGAGCTGATGAGCTTGAATAAGTCATTTTATATATTTTTTGTATGAAAATTTTTAAATATTATTACATGTTTTTTAAAAACATTACAAAATAAGCGTATTCTAATGACTCATTATTATACAACTAATTTATTTAATCAATCGTTTTTGAATTTTAATTAGTGATTGAAAATAATTTGATTTTTAATGCTATTACCGCTCCATTACCACGTCTTCCATTTTTATTACCGGGAAAACATAAATTTATACTCCATTACAGTTCCATTACCGCTCCATTACCGGGACAAATCTCAATTCTACTACATTCAGCTCAAACAGCTCGATATACTAAGTTTGAGCTTAAATCTGAGATTAAGCTGAACTGATTGTTGCAGCTCTAAAACAAGAGCTGAATTTCTGCTCGAGTTCATCAGCTCCAGCTATCATCACTAATGAGAGGTGTCAACGGTATTTAGAGGGAAACTCTGACCAATGAAGATAAGCTCGCGTAGAAATTGTTGCACTTTCACTTGAAGTTTAGACTTCAAAGAGAGTAAACATTTTATGGATTTTCCGGCGATAAGCAATATCTTTGCGTTTCGAAGTCTAAACTTTGAATATTATTTATATTCTTGGCTGACATCGAATAGTAATTAATTTGCCCGTTAATTATAAATAAAATCCGAAATAAATATGAGAATATACGGTAATATTTTACTAGCAATCAAATCAAATTGAGAGCTTTTCCGTGTTTGATAGCAATTATATTAAAACCTTTATGGGAGCACAAAAAAAGAACATTTTTATTTATTAGAGATTAATAGACTAATTAACGACATGTAGTTATAGTCATTTATAGTCATTTGCTTAACAATAGTGTGACATATTTCACACCATTAGATACGAATCTGTTACACAAAATTAATCATAATTATGCACATCCTGTAACAATATAGCACTTATTAAAGTTTCTTGCATATTAAAAGTATTATAATAATCAGTGATGAGTTTATGTTCAAAGTCGTCAAACTTTCCCTTATTTCTCTTACTGTACAAAACATAAAAAGGAAGAAAATTTTTGTGAAACAATAAGCTTATAAAAAACGCGACAGTTTGGAGACTTAGAATATAAACTTATCACTGACACTATTGATTTTATTTCTAAAGCAATAAAAAACGGTTTAAGGCTAACTATTGTCATGTTTCGGAATTGTATGTAATCATAGAAAATGTTTCTATTAATCGTAAATTTAATAATACTTTTATGGAACCATTTTGGTCACGCAAACGCATTCGATTATGTTAAGCCACAAGTTCTATACTCGTTATACAAAACTTCGATCAATTTAGCTCAAATTGATAGCAATAATACATTGAATACCGTGAACGCGACTCGTATGTGCGACATCACTCAATCTGCTTACGGTCTCGATTACGATATTAGCGACAATCTGATGATATGGTCAAACTTTACGTCTATTTATATCAGTCCACTAGACTTTAATAGTCGAAACTCGCTCGAACTAAAGCATCAAAAATTGTTGTTTAGCATTAACTTTACCGACTATTCTAAGCTCGCGTTTGATTGGATTCATAATTTGCTGTACTTTAACGAAAAACACGAGATTTACGTCACGAATATTAGCGACGCGTTTGATTCACGAACCAAATTCAAAATAATCAGAAATCATAAACGTTTCATTCGGGATATTGTAGTGAATCCTCACGAATCGTTTATAGTGTGGAGTGATTGGCAGAATAATGGCGAAAACTCGCGAATAATGAGAGCGTCTCAGGACGGAAAAAACGTTAAAGTGTTAGTCAAAAGTGATATTAAATATCCATATAGTTTAGCGTTAGACTATCAACAAACAAATATTTATTGGATCGATAAGTGGTTCAAAGATTTATGTTCCGTCGACTATAACGGGTATAACCGAAAAACGTTACTGAAATCAGAATCTCTTTTCTCTTCCTCTTACTCTATGGATGTCTATAACGGTTATATTTTCTGGACCAATGAACTCACTCATTCATTGTTGGCAATTAACAAACTTAGTGTTACTGATAATAAATTAGTGGCAAAATTTGATAGCGATATCGAAGCTATTAAAATAGTGGACATATCGCGGCAGCGAAATGCCACGAATAAGTGCGTTAATAACTTGTGTTCGCGACTTTGTTTGCCAATTGATTATGAAATAAACTCGTACCGATGTGTTTGTGATGATTTGGCTGGTAATCGTGGAAAGAAGCCGATTGGTTGCGTTCATGGCGTATAACTTTGCACAAATGTCATACAAAATTGTTTGACTTATCATATTTTTTATTATTAGGTCTACAAAATGGTAAAACAAGTGGAAAAGTTATCGTCAACGATGGGTAGCGTTACAATTAAAACCGATCACGAAACGGATAGTAGAAAAATCTCGGTAATGAAAGTAAAACTTGAATTTTTATTTTATATTAGAGTTTTAGTTAAATTCATCGATTATTTAAGCGTATATTAAATGCGCGCTCCGTTTGTTCAATAACTGTTTACAACAGATAAGTTCAAAACTTGTCAATAATTGAGTTTAAAAATCTTGAATTCAAAAAATTTTCAACAGCATATTGAAACAGAGTAATTAGATAGTTATCGTACGATAAGGGGCTCTCAAATTGGCCTAAAAACTGTTTCAGCTCCCAATGACGGTGAAAGCTTAATCCAGTTTCAAATCAGATTTCTAGACACTTCCGAGTTTGAAGTGATTTTTTCTTTGAAAATAAATAATACATAAAATTAGTCCAGCAATTATATTAATGATTAAAAGAGAAGTTTTGTTTTTACTTCGTGTGATCATAAAATTTCAAAACATTTGACGGACTCTATGAACTTTCGTGAACCTTGTGTTCAATTTCTGTTTCTTACAGATAACTACCGCATCGAGTTTGTATGCGCAACAACAATACGGTAACGATTTTGTAAGTGCTTATGCATATATTATTTTGTTTTCCTAAATGCTAGACAAACACAGCTTGAAATTGATAATTCGTTTTTTTAATATTTGTGAAATTTTTCGTAAAAACGTAATATAGACCGAAATCGTCAAAACTAATGACGACGTGTCGATACAACTCGTCTCAAACCCACAAACTGATGACGAAAGTGGCGAAGAAAAATCGCACAAGTTTTCCGTTTCATTTGCTCTTTTACTTATTAGTTTAGCCGCACTATTGCTGGTGTATCTTAAAACGAAATTATTGAGGTATGTCTCGATTATAAATATTACAAAACGTTTCGCAAAAAAATCTAAGATATAATATTGCCTAACATTATCAGTCATAACAAATGCAAAAACAAAATAATGTACTAAAAACTACATTTAACTAAAACGAAAAATATACAGTAAGCTTGAGAAGTAACGCACAAAGAACTAAGCCTTAACCTTGCAATTGGTATCAAAATACCGTAAAATCAAACTTCTAATTACCATTATTTATGTACCAAATATCCGTTAATGTTTAGCACTATTAGCTTATAAAAACTTATGTCTAATTATTCTTGTAAATTCAAAAAGGATTGTTTTAATAACTAAAGTTAATGAAATAAATATGTTTTACTGTATTTCAATCCTATGTGCGTTACATTTCAGGCTTACTGTACACAACACTTGTTATCACAATATTTATTTATTTACAAAACAATTACTATTATTTTTTTGATGCAACAAATAATTCATAACAACTAACAGTGAATAATTGCGATAAAAATACAGAACTTTAATTACCGAATAAACAAAAATTGCATACGATATATGGATTTTTATTTTAAAATATTTTTAGTATTACTAGGAAACTGATTTTCCTGGACTAAAAAACTAGTCAAAACGGGAGGCAACAAAATGTACCAAAATGTAACAGTTCATTGAATTTATTGTTATTTATTAAAAATATAAACAAAATTTTAAAATAGCTATACTTTTCGCACACAAAATATTTTCTTACTATAGATTGAAAAGCATTGCATCATTTAATTTTTTTCAACTTTAAACATTTCATACCAATTCATACACGATATGGTTTTAAAAACTAATAGAACGTCTGCTCAGAAATTATTTTGCTAAATATACGGAAATCGGGAACATTTTTGAATATTCGAGTATATCCGGGATTATTTCCATAATAACATATTAAATAGGATATTATGAAAAAAACTTTTAATTAAAAGTAGAAGTTATCATATAAATCTCCCGGTTTTACGATTAAAGAAAAAATGCGAAGTTTTCAAGGAAATCCTATCCTTACGTATTACGCAACACATGTACAGGAAAAAAACTTGATAATAAAAAATTACTGCACAATTTCTAAGCTTATATGAGAAAAAATACCGAAATAATATAATTGTCAAGTGTTAAACAAATGGCAAACAATGGTGATATCAATGAACTTATCGATCATAATAAAAACTTTTACCAAACCAATCACTGCAGTGATAATGATTCCGGTTATGTCCATATTATCAACAAACAGATCAAACAATACGACGTATTATTCGCCGAAAATGAACGAAAATATAATCGATTCGACATTAAATCATTCGTTAATAAGTTAGTGATCACCAAAGATAATATGTCCGCCGAAAACTTGATCGAGCAATACATCGACAAATGGTTCGATATGTTTGGTAATGGCGTTCAATTGACGTTTATGTGCGCTTATAAGTGTTGCCACTATATTGAGACAAATAAGTGTGCGGTTGTGGCGCATATTAAACGCCATTTATCTGATACAATCAGATAATAGATAATAGTCCATAATTTTTTGGTTATAAACACTATTTGTTGTGATTGAGCCGATCGCGAGTTTATCGCGATTTTTTGGATTTCCAATTAATTTTTAGTTTTATCTAATAATTGTAAAGATAATGTTAAGCAATACGGTATATATGGTACACAACTATAATTCAATTTAATACGATTTTTCGATATATTTTGTTAATTTAGATTACCAGACGATTATCATTGGTTTCGATTTAAGATGAATTACCCGATAGTAATGATTCTGTTCACCAAACATAACAAACAAAGTAATCATAAATAATTCTCTTCAATCATAATCTCGCGAAACATTGTTTACCGAAAACGTGCAGAAATATGCAAATGTCTATTTAAAATTCATTGTTTAAATTTCAATACAATCTTCGATAATTGATTGCCGAAAAGCGATGGCCAAATATTCTAATCAAAGCGTTTTTAATAATTCTTGTATAACAATAATTAAGTAATTTATTGAATTTTTAATCTCGTCTTAACTAATAATACCGTGATTTTAAATATTTAGTGAAAACCATTGTAAATTTTATTTATACCGGTAACAGATATTTTTATTTGTTATTTGTAGGCAATTAACTTATATGTCAAATAATAATAACAATTTACGGTATATCTTATTTATTTAAATATATTATACCTATGACTTTAAAAAAACAGTTTTATTGATAATAAACATAACTAAAATCGTGAAAAGCGTCGTGACATTTATCGTTAATATATTTCGTAAATCTCGTGGTTTGTGTGTCGCGATAAACAATGTTAAGGCAATTACTCGACGGGTCGATAGTCAACAACTCTTCGTCCTCGTTCTTCGCGATGTACGAAATAAAGCCCCCATTTTCGCGATTAAATTCGTGATCGCAATTGAAATGAATGACCACATCTAAAGCGGACGGTTCTCGCGTTTCCGCAGAGTTGTCGTGCACTAACGTATAGCACGAGTGAGACCAGCGACGAATTTCGCCGCGACATCGAGCCTCTCGTCGTTCGCTGTTTGCGTTATTATTGCCATCTGTATCTGTTGACGTAAAGCAAAGTAGAGTTTAGAAATAAATCGTTAATATTTACGAGTTTATGATTTCTACCTTCATTGTTGTCGCTATCGTCAGAACTGTCGACAACCGCCAGTTCGTGCAGTTTAATGCCAGTCAAGTTCGATAATATTAAAAAGAACGCTTCGGATTGAAACACTTCGTACGCTTCAGAAACAATTGGCGGAACCGTTTCCATACGCTTCACTGTTTCGTACTTCCGTTTACTCGCCGGTAGTGTCCACTGCCACTCAATTGCTTCGCTATCCTTCAAAGCGCGCGCTAACTCAGCATATTTATCGTCGGATAAAAAGTCTTGTAACGCGATTTCGGAACACTCGACAAAGTTGTCCTGTATCTGAATTTGGGTGTCGTCCTGAAGATATAGCGGATTAATCCATGATTGGATCGTCGCTAACGGAATATCTAACTGCGATGATAATGGATGCGGAGGTTCGATGTATGGTTTGGGTCGGGCTATGGGTTCGCCGTGAAACCATCCGTTAACGCTTAACCGGATTTTCGAGTCGGTTAACACTTCCGACACTTCATGAAACGATTTTGGCGTCACTTCGAAGAACACGAATGAATTCCATTCTGGTATTAACGAGTTCACCACTTTATGCGGTTCGCCATTCGCTGGACAGAAACATTCATTAAATTAATATATAGTAATATTTTAGTTTAAATATCAACTAACGATCGCATTCGTAAAGTTCAAGTAATCCGCCATCAGTTTTGTCCCATTGAGGCGTTAAATATAAAATAAACGCCACTCTTCTTCCCTCGAGTTCGTCGTCGTGACATAACAAGTAATCTATTCGTTTAAAACAACACACAATTAATTTGAACATTTCTAAAATGGCTAACCATTACCAACCATTGTGATCGTATTTGCTTATTGTTAAATCAATGGTATCGTTAAACGATATATTAGTGATACCACTAATAAGAGGTCGAACGCGATCGCGAAACAGTTCGCATAACTGTCCGATCGCGCCATCACTGATATTGTTCAGTTCAACCGATTGCCGCAATCGATACAAGTCATTGCTCTTCGCGTTAAAGTCTAATTGCGACGCCTCTTCCTTCAATCCATGCAAATACTTGTCGCTTTCGATAAACTGGTTGAGTCGCATCACTTTGAATGGCGACGATATTAGTTGCACGTGTTTTCCGATCGATAACAGTTCACTGTCCATATTTTCCGATGAATAATAGCGCGAAATGTGCGCCGAATTTTCTACGTAATTGTTGTTAAGTTTTGGCTGTTGTTGTTGTTGTTGAGGCTGTGGTAATATTATTTCTTGACGCAATTTCTTGCTGCGATCGCTCGCATTCACTGCTGACACGCGTTTTGATCCACAACTTGATTCAATCATAATTGGCGCTAAAATCCGATTTATTGGCTTGAATTAAGATGTAGATATTAAAAATATGTTTTCCGACTTATTTTAAACACTTATTTGAAATGTATTTCGCTTGTAAACAGAGAATACACGTGCGTTTATGCAGCATAACGATAGGGACCACATTCGCATTACGTAACAGATATCATTGAAGCACATAATTATCAATATATCTTCGTATTCAACTGTTTTATTATTTTTAAATTGGCATATACCGGTAAATTAAATGTATACAAATTTATTGATAAAACAATATACGATTTTTACGTTTTTTAAATATTGCTAAATATTTATAGCATTGTTTAGCAAAAATTAACGAATTTAATTCTTACTGATAATAAGTTAATCATTAAAAGTTTATATTAATAAAAGTATTGAATAAAACAGAAAAAATAAATCCAAAATGTAATTAATTTAACAAATTTTTATTCAGTTAAACGTTATTCAGTTTATTTTTAAAACTTGATTAAAGCACATACAAAATAATGAGTATTAATTGTTAAAAAAAATAAAAGCATCTGCTATTAAATATTACAATATGAGTAAATAAATGGATTAAGAAATGAGAAGTTAATTAACTATAGTTTAATTAGGGGTTATAAATAATTATTTAAATCGTCTAATGATTTTAAATAATAATCGGGAACACAAAGATGATCTTCAGGTTTATCAGAATTTTTGAAATTAATCATATCGTCATACGTGCCAATGCCTGACTGAACGAATAAAGTTTTCATTCCATTATTTTTACCGAAAACCATATCAGTAGTGAGACGATCGCCAATCATTACAGTCCTCTTTGGATCAATGTATGGATGTTTGCTTCGAATAACATCGAAAAAATACTTGAATGGCTTTCCGAGACCAATAGGCTCTTTGCCAGAAACTGCTTGAATGGCTGCCACATAAGCTCCCGGTCCGGGAACCATAACTGCGGGGTTTGGATGTGGATATGTTTCGTCGCTGTTTGATGCGATGAAAAGACATTCTGGATCTTTAACATAAGAACACGCTTTCGTTAATTTAGGAAATGATATCTGATTATCGAATCCAACCACAACTGCTCCGATATCAGGATCGAGTTCTATCTCAGCCATTCCTGGTGTCCAGTGTCTGGGAGTTGGATCCGATCCAACGCCTTCAGAATCGATTCCGAAATAACTTAATTCATCTCTGATACCAGAAGAGCCAACGATGAAAACTTTCTGATTGAATCCAATAGAATTTAAATAATAAGCAGTTGCATATGAAGTTGGAAACAATTCATCCATATTTGCTTCATATCCAAGTTTTGTTAATTTGGCATAAAATTCTTTTCTGGTTTTCGTACTATTATTCGTTGCAAAAGCAATTGATTTTCCTTTAGCTCTTAACTTATTCAAAGCACTCGGAGCACCAGGAACTGCACCATTATTGACCCAAAGAACGCCATCACAATCTGACAATATATAATCGAATCGATTTAAGAACTCTTCCACTCTGTCTCGATTATCCAAATTAATCGGTTGCGGAACTCCAGTCCTATTCTGCTTTTTCGTGGTTCTCCTCAAGTGATGCGATGCCATATTATTCTCTACCGCTATGTTAGCCATGGTTTGTAATTTCGATAACAGTGACGCGTATTTGAATAAAAACTTTGCTTTCGTTGAGACGACAAAACTTGGTAAGAGCTTGAAACTCATTGTTCTGACGATTCCACTGACCACTGAATTTATAGGAATCGCGTTTCGTTGTGTACGCAGAAATGGAAATTTTCCATAACGAATGCGTGGACGAATGAAATCGTTTCACACGCGCTTTCAGTACGCGATAAATGGAAAAATGTTTTCCCCCAACACTTTGCTACTAATCTATTCGCTTCTAATTGTGAGCGCATAGATATATGACTGATTAGACGACGTCTCTCTGACTGGAGGGCAAACAACGTGTGGTTATTGCCTATTTTGCAAATACCCTCTTATCAGGTCACACATGTTTGAAAGCACTTTTCTGTTTGAGAGATGGAACTTTTAAGCATTTTCCTCTATTCATGCGTCTAATCTTTGTTAATCTTTGTTAGTGTTTGTTGTGAACTACCCGTACTCAGGAAAAACTGTGTATGTGTGCGAAACATCGGAATCTATGAATTTTTGATGATGTACTTATCATAGATTAATTTTAAATCAATACTTACTTTTGAATAATTTGTATTTTATTTGTATTACTCAGCGGTCGTGAATTATCTATAGTGTTTTTAAGTCATGTGCGTTTTCATGCTTAGCTTCTGTATAATCAGATATCGGATATTTGGGATTTTCCAAAATTTTTCCAAAAACAACCAAAAATTGATAAAATTCTTTATAACAACCAAATTTTATAAAACATTGATTATGTCCCCAGATATGTGAAATTTGGTCAGAAAAAGCAACATTTCATTGTCAATAAAAATGCAGATTTAGTTTAAATTATAACAAATCTTATTCAAATTAATTATAAATACGCAAAAAAAGTAATTCAATATTACAACTACTGAATTTGAAAATTACTGTAAATTTTGGATGAAAAATAAAGTTTTAATGCTCATGTAATTTACTTTAGTTATTTTCATAAGTATTAATCTGATTTGAAATTTTAATTTTTTATGGCACAGAAGATCTATCAGATCCATCTAAAAATGCCGCATACACTAAAAAATAACTTTACACATGGAAAAACTAAGATTTTTGAAACAACTAAAAATTGAACTTTTTATTCCCAAATATCCGACGTCTGTTTATAATAAATTGAATTTACATTTTGATATTTACTATTTTATCGCCTTTTAATTTCTGAAAAACTATTTAAAAATGATATAACGCACGATACTGTAATAAAACGGTTTTAAATAAACCTCTTTAAAGTTTAAGTAAAAAAAATTTAGAATTACGATGTACTGAACCTACTTTATTAAATCGCATTTGTAAACTTAATATTATTATTAGTAATAACTTTTATTCGAAAATCTAACGTTTAAGTCACTATAAATAAATGTAGTTTAATAAAGAGATAGAAATTGACAAAAAACTTTACTCAAACTCCATAAAAAATTGAATTTGTACTCAAACTCCAATTGGCTCCACTTTAGTCTAGTTCAAACTACATTCTAACTCCAACACTAATTTTTTTATTGCAATCGATTAACATAATAAAAAATGTTAATTATCTCTTAATTATTAAACATAATCATTAGTTATAAATTAGAAAATTTTGTATTTTCTGGAAAAATTATAAGTGGAAAATAAAATTCCATTCCACGACAAACTTGTTCATCCAACTACAATAAAAATAATGATAGATTCCAAATAACATTTGAAACATATTCCAACTCCACAAATTTAAGCCTATTTTTTCAACTCCAATCTAATTCCAATGGAGTTGCAATTTCTATCTCTAGTTTAATATTCATAAATTATTTTAAGACAGATTTTCTATTTGTATTATTTTAAATCAGTTATTTATTTGTTACTTATTTTCTTAATAAAGTGGGACCAGAAGACCTACTGTCTGAATATATATTAGACGGACTCATTAAGTTATGGTCTCTTTAAGTTACAAACAAAATTTAGCAAATTTTCGGTTTAAATATTTAACTTATATTATAATCTGTTATTTTAATAATCTATTAATAATATTAATATAACACGTTAACATTATTTGCCACCTTATACTGTATTCTGTAACTTAATAAGACCGTAACATAATAAGTCCATCTAATATACTGTATATTCATACAGTAGGTCTTCTGGTCACACTTTATTATGAAAATTTAGAAAAAACAAAATAATGTAAAAACAAAATAATGCAATCAACTAATTAAATTCATCGAATAAATTGCATTAAGAATTTAATCCTTACACCATTGCATTGATGCATGAACTTGAATAAGCCTTTAGTTTATTGGGTATTAAGAA
>JAQGAW010002082.1:0-16378 GCA_034698025.1 Phthiracarus crinitus | reverse complement strand
ATTAGTTAACAGTCCAGTTCTAATTAATAAATCTGAGACTATTGTGTTTATTAAAGTATGTGTTGGATACCTGCGTACAATTGCATTAACAAATTATGGTGAAGTAAATGTGTGGGCAGATAAATACTATGGCCTAATAGATTGTGGATGTAATAATCACAATAAATGCAATTATCACTCATTAGATGAATATCGTATTGTAGACAAAGAAGACTTTTTTCCAAATAGAATAACTGCCCTTACAAATACAATTATTATTCATATTTCTATTGGTCGTAATCATTCGATGGCATTAACTATTGATGGCTATATATATAGCTGGGGAAATAACTATTATGGTCAGTTAGGTCAGTGATAATTTATACAGAAGCGTTCCGACATTAATTAATAGTGAAACATATGATAATAAATCAATAATTAATATTCAATGTACTGAAGAAAATAGTTTCATTTTAACATTTGATGGAGAGATATATTCATGTGGCAGAGCATGTAATTCATTATATTTTAAAAAAATACAACAAAATATGGAAATAATTATTGAAATACAAGGCTTTAATCGTTACGATATTTTGATTGCAATATCAATGAATAATGAATATTTTATTTTATCGACTCAAGATGTTGATAATTTATGGTTAATGAAAATACCACTCAAATGTTTGGATAAATGTGTATACTTCTATAATAAAATAGTAAACATCGCATTTCGTGTAAATGAAAATTTTAAAGAATGTAAGCAATATTCAAATTTTAAATTAATACAATTGCTTAATCAAAACATTACTTATAAACTAAACAATAATTGCAATTCTGCTGAGTTTCCTGATATAATTAATTCAATTAAACAAGCACTTAGTATTTGCGTATCATTTCATGGAATTAAACTATTTGTGGAAAATTCAATTAATGGTTTAAGAAAGTTAGAAAAAAATGCAATTATCATATCGATGCTATGTTATGAAATCAAATAAACAATTAATTGATGATATTATTATTTTTTTGATTGAAAATACTTTTGATTATTTATTAGTACACGAAAACACAAATGAAATGGTTGTAATTATATTAAATGATAAGAATTTAAAAATTATTGATGAAAAAACATCTAAAAATAGTTTAGGCATTGAAATACAAAATATAGATTCGTTTCCAATTGATATTTTAAAAAATTAAATTGTAATTAATGTTACTTATAAAAATTTTAAATTAATATTTAATTTAAATTTAATTTTTAAAATGTAAATATATTAATATTATCATATATTGTATTTGTTTTCATTTCTTAATAAAATTCTTTACATATTAGATGTTGTTCTTGAAAATTTCAATTATAAAAAATATATTTTATTAAAAACTTGATAAAAATAGTATAATCAAATGAATAAAAGAAAAGTTTAATAAAAATATTTTGAAAAATAATTTTTGAAAAAAAAAATATTTTCCTTATTCATTTCAATTTGTTTAGACAAATCAATGATACAAGCCTACAATATAATTTAAAAATATAACATTTTAGAAAATATTAGCGAAAATTATTTATAGCCAGAAGACAAATGAAACATTTATAAACATTTAATAACGCATTAATAATGCATTATTTCAATTATCCCTATAATAATGTTAAAATGACAGATTACACATCCAAACAAATGTAATAAAATTAATAATTATGTAAATAAAATAATAATGTAAAATATTGAGTAATTTATCGTATTCAGAAGAAATTTAACACATGCATTAAATTCAATCATTAAAAACTCAATCATTATTAAATTTTTGAAAGTTGAGATGTTTTCTTAATCCATTTTTGCCAAATCGATATTAAATTGCTCAACAGTTTTAATCGTGAACTGAAGATAAATGTTAGATAAACATACGAAATTTTCTTCTAAACAAACAATACTAGTTAAAATACAAATTATGTAAGTAAAATTATATGCTTGTAATTTTTTAATAAAAACTAACATTTGCTATAATTTTGATTCAATATTAATTAAAAATAATATATTGTTTTTAGTTAGTGATAGAAATTATTCATATTTTTAATTCCATTAACCTCACACAAGATATGTAACTCCATTCCACTAACAGCAAAATCATTAATTCAAATTCCATTACCGTTCCATTAACGCTAAACTTTTTAATTCCACTAACGCTCCACTCATTTCCGCTATACTAATAAAACAATAATTAATTCTTTAGGACAAAATCAAGTTTCAAACCATTATTCATTATTTTTATATGCATATATTACATTAAAAGAGAGCAAAAAGCTGTTTGTAAAAATTATTTAAAATCAGCTGCAGTTCATTACCGCTAACAAAAAAGTTGACTCCACTTCATAACCGATAAACTAACTTTTATAACTCCATTATCGTTTCATTAACGCTATATTTTTTAATTCCACTAACGTTCCACGGTAATGGAACAAAATTTTCTATCACTATTTTTACTCTTCTGATGTTCATAGTTTAGTTCTTAAAAATAGTTAAATAAATTTTTTGAATTTAAATATGTTCTATTATTTGCTTTACAAATTTAAAATTGTATATTTATAATTTTTCAAATAAAGATTCATTGTAACTTTCAAGGTCTAACGGTTTGTAATAATTTTGTAGAATCTTTTCTAACTGGTTATAAGTCTAATTAGTTGGCTTCTCAGGAATGCTGAGTTCTCTAATATGCATGTATATAGCGTCTCTCATAAAATTTTAAGAAATTGTAACATTTATTTTTCTTTAATTGATTTAATCAAGAAAAAAAAATATTGTAAAAATCAATTTTCCAATGTATTGCAAGCTGAAACCGATAAACGCAAAAATTTACAAATAATTATAGTTTGCTATGGGAAACATTTAGAAGACACCAGAGACCCACATGACAATACTTTTTTTTCCCGCGCCCGCATTTATTTCCGGAGCCCACATCACTTTCCGGCGCCCGCATTTATTTCCGTAGCCCACATCACTTTCCCGCGCCCGCATTTGTTTCCCGAACCCGCATTACTTTCTCTGACCACAAAAAATTCACACTAACTGTTGCAATAACGCAAGTAATTAGTGTGCCTTTAAATGTTTACGTACTGTAAACCAATAAACAAAATACTGTATTATGTAAAAAAACAGATCGATTCGTACTAATTAATGTAACTATATATGTGATAAATGCTTATATTACGACAACAACTGTTACATGCGCTTACAAATTATTGTTTACCTCTATCTGTTGCGCACTTAAGAAAATTTAATATATATTACTTAACATTATTAAACCTATTCCAAGTAGAAAGCCAATAGCACTATTACTCAAATTCCCTTATATAATAAATATGATACGTGTTTATCTGCTTTATTAAGTGACAAATTACAATTTTTGTTATATAAAATCAATGTAAGCAGAAAATAATTAAATCTAAATTATTGAAGCTCTTATTGAAGAGTTATTTACAACATTAGATAATATTATAATAATTTATTCATCTGACTTCAAAATTCAGATATATGTATTTGACCCTGTTTGTCTGTGAACTATTGATTTATCGATAATCCAAACAATATCTGTCACTTTAAAGTTTGGTTTTATCGAATTTTAATTTTTCTTTTCGGCCCAAATCTTTTCTTCGGCCAAATTGTTTCTTTGAGCGTCAATACTTGCCGACTCAAGTAGTGATAAGTTTTTATAAATCAGTTCATTATTGGTCATATTCTCCAATTGGATCTTCCTTTCAAACTCGTTTTTCGATGTATAACCGAACAATAAATAGAATGGCGTATATCGCGTCACTCTATTGATCGAATTGTTCACATATCTTGCGGCTAACTCCACAAATCGATCCCATTCTCGATCTGTAATGTCTGTTATTGTCTCAATTTCAATATGATCTTATAGTTAGCTGCCTCTGAAAGTCCATCCCCCTCTGGATTGTAGCGCTGTGTATGATCCCATGATTACGACAGTGACCTGGAAGGCATCTGACATGAAAGACGCGTGTCTGTCAATAATGATGTTCTTCGGTAAAGAGTGTTTTGTGGCCAACTCTTGGTTGGTTCGGAATAGCATTGGCTATCACATATCTGGTCAATCAATAAGTCAGAGTAACCACATATTCGTTCCCTTTCTTTGTTGGCAAATTCGGTCCAAAACAATCCATATTAAACGTCTCGAATGGTTCAGTAGACACTGCCATCACTTTTCCGATTCCATACGGTTTGTGGTTTCGAGCTTTTACTTGTTGACACATTTGACATGTTATGATATACGCTCGGATCTCCTGTCTCAAGAATGGCCACCAAAGCCTTTCATTGATTTGCTTTTCTGTTTTATCAAAACAACTGTGACCTGTATGTCTTTAGTACAATAGCGACAAATGATTTTGGGACAACTAATATATAAACATGGTTGTTATTTGACCGATGGTTCCGTTTATAATATAAACGATTCATTGAATACCCTTTAAACTTTGCAAATACGTTCTTAAAATTTCGATCACCAGATCTCAGTTTCGTTATGATTGATATACAATATGGATCTTACTGTTGTTCACCAAAAACTGAAGCTTCGTTTAGATCTGCAATCGTTATCGTATATATCTGTGTCCACAAAATCGATGTCATCATCGTATTCCTTATTTCGAAAAAGTGCCCAAAATTGTTGGTAATTCATCGCTATTAATGTTTTCGGTCGTGTGATCTTTACAACCAATTTTGTGATGTAATCTTGAAACTGCGTCTGCGATACCATTATCGGATCCTTTAACGTATTTAACCATGAAATTAAACTCTGATAACGCTGTTGACAAACGATTGATCCTTAAATTTGGTGATAATTTTAATTTTTTGGCACTTTCAAGTGGCATATAATTTGTGTAAACAGTAAAAAATTGACTGATAAGATTCTTACGGAAATTTTTCACTGCTATGATGATCCCAAAAAGTTCGCGATCCGAAGTACACCATTTCTGTTTGTTTATTTGTAACGCGTGATAGAAAAATGAGATCACACCGATCCGTCCGTTTGCGGGTCTTTGACAAAAGACGCCCCCAACAGCGTAGTCACAAGTGTCTGATTTTATGAACTTTTCAGTATTTGGTTCCGGAAGTTCAAGAATCGCTGGATCTGTCAATATTTCGAGCATTCGATAAAAACATTACTGATGTCCAGACAAAAGTTTTCGCCTCTTTGGCCAACTCATACAGCGGAGTCATTGAGTCTCGCAATGGATAGTATTCACGCACAAAGGTTACCATACCACACAATCTGCGTACTTGACGTTTCGTCTTCGGTGGTGTTAACGATAACATCATATTGATCCTCTCAGGATCGATCCGTTTCCCATCCTTTGATACAATAAACCCTAAAAGTTTTAGTTCACGTTCAAAGAAATAGCATTTTTTCGGATTAAATTTCATATTTGCTTCGATCGTTATATCAAGAAAACATTTCAATTGTTCCATATGTCGCAATGCTATGTCTTCTTCTGTCTCTCCTTCTTTGATCTTTGTATAGTTGAACATATCATCGAAATAATTGGCCAAACTTTTCATCTTTAGATCGCCATACTTTTCTTGTGCCAGTCTCTGATGCAATACAGGGATGGGCTTCAGACCAATAGGAGCCACAAGAAACTCGAAAACTCCGTCCTCAGGCTGAAAGTCAGAAATCGTGATTTGGTTGATATTTTGATACAATAGAAACTTTTTTTAGATCCAGAGAAGACATGAAATATGCGCCATTCAAGGTGTCGATACAGTCGTTCATAAGGGTCGCCGGATCATCAGGATTTTAAATAAATTTTTTGACATATCAAAAGTCAATAACATAACGCGGTTTATTTGTTTTCACGATAATAACTGGAGCTGCTGTTCTATCTCTCGATCTCTGAATTATCCCAGCTTTCACCATCTGATTTACGCAATGATTGATGTAATGTCGATCCTTATAATTATAACGAAACGGCTTAAAATGCATTTCCGGTATCGGATCGTATTCAATGTCTACTTCGTAATCGCTTGCGATACCAATATCGTACTCGTTTTTCGCGAACGCCTGTTTCTTAGGCCAAAATAAATAGCAAAACGAATCCTTGATTTGAGATGGAACTCTATCTAAATTAAATTGATTAATAAATATCTCTTTATTAATGTTATTATCGACCAATGAATGATTAGTCAAATCGTATTCTATTGCGTTTGTAGTTATGTTGTTTACAATTTCAACCAAAGGATCATAAAACAGCTGATCAACGATATTGTTGTTGACTTGTAAACTGTTGTCTTCAGTTGTTTTGCATAACACTCCAAAGCTGAACGTATTATCATTTATAATACGATTTGATCAACTGATCGGTTCGTACGATATTTCGTTATTTCCACATTTAATTGTGATGCCAAAAGCTTTCAAAATTTTGATCCCCAAAATTGATGTCTTATGTGACAGTTTCTGATATGTTTAAAGTAGACCAATCGATCGATGATCGTCTGAGATCTTTAAGACGATACTGCCGATAGCTGGAACCACACTGTTTATGCCACGTAAACGTATGTTTCAATCTACATATTTGAGATCCAAATCCTGAGCTATTGAATATTTGATAACAGTGTCTGTCGCTCCAGTGTCCAAAAATGCTGTATCGACCAATTAATCGGTGAGTTTGAGTCTAATTAAAGGTTTGAGTGATTGTGATTGAGGTGAAGATGATGTATGCGGTGATTGAGATCAAAATGAAGGGTTTACGTTAAAAATGATCTCATCGGCCCCTTCAGACGAAGCTCTAAATTGAGCAACTCTTGCTTCTCGATCCTCCTTCGCCTGTTCTCTGGTTAAACCTTGTTTTTTAGCGTAAACAGTGTTCTTCTGTGTGTCTTCAACTGCCACACCAATTGCAAATAAAAACATTAGATTGAGATCTATTGGTCACGTGTTTTGATTATTATGATTGTTGTTCAAGTTTTGTCGACAATTATTGCTTTGATTGTTATTTGCATTCTTTATTATTTAGTTTTCTTTGATCTTCTTAGCCATACATATATGCCAGTTGTCGACGTGGATCACATAATCGAGAAATTGCTCTATTGAGTAACTGGCGACCAAAGCATTTAAGGCTATCGCCGACTGAGATTGTGGATGCAATTTTTCCACTAGAGTTGTCCTATAAAGGAGATCATAACCTTCACAGTAGCCTTCCATTATTTCATTTTAAGCTTTAATAAAATCTGCTGTGTTGTTGTATTGATCTCTATTTAAATATTTGCTCGAGAAAGCGCCGCGATTTTTCCAGAAGCAGAAGTAAACTCTTGAACAAAACTTTACGAAAATCAGAACATACACTAAATTTGTGGTTATTATTCAGTTGTCGATATTTCACTGACAAACCAGAACACTTTTTTTCCCAAAAATATTTTTTAGATCACTCTCTGACAAATTATTATAGTAAGCCTGTGCTTACAAATTCTTTATGTATTTTTCGGCAGGTGTACCGATTTTTAACACTTCGATATTAGCTCTCGGTTCATGTGTTATGCTTTTCGTTTTGCTAAAATTGGCCACCTTTTCGACAAATAAAATCAACGTATTGACCATAAGCTGATTACAGTCTTTAGATCCACTGCACTGATTCTCTGCTATAGTTTGCTGGTTTGGGATTAGCGCTGGTAGTGCTGGCGTCTGATTTGACGATTGATTAGCGATACTTGAAATAATACTGCAATTCAATGTTGGGTGAGTTCCAGTTGTTTTTATTTGACCTATAAATGCATTAAAATTGGTTTCAAATAAGTCAAATTTTGATGCCATTTGGTATTTCATTGTAATCATTGCATCCTTTAGTGAATCGATATCTTTTGAAGCATTGATCCTATCGTCCCTATTCTGTTGCGTCAAAAAATTATTTTTATCTTTTTCTTTTTTTGAGCTCTTTAGCCATCCTATCGTGTTCTGCTAATAAATCTTTTATATTTTGTTTCATCTCAGTTTCCGTCATATTGTAGAACGATTTAATGCTTGCTAAACGTTTCCTCTGCAATAAATTTGGATCAATAGATCACTAAATAAAATATGAATTTAAATAATTGAGAATATAATAAAAAATCTTAATGTGTTTATTGAAAAATTATTATATGCGACTTTTCAATCGCTGTACAAAACATAAAGTCAATAGTTTATAATAGTTTGATCTGTTAGTAACGGTAGCGCTTGTCTCTGATATGTGTAATTTTTGAAGTGTTGTTTAAAGTTTAATGATTTTTATTTAACTTTTAGATGAGTGTCGCGTAATAGTGATCACATTCGTGCATCATATATCTAGAAACCTTATCCTATCGGATAAAGTTAAATACAAAAACCCTTCCATTAAAAAAACAAATCTAATTTTAATAAAAATAAAGAAATCTAGTTTAAATCTACCAATTATACTAAATAATAAACTAAATAAATTTAACATAAATAAAATCAATTAGATTGTTTATTTATAAACTGTAAATATTTTTACCTAATATTTAGTAAATTGATATAAAATATTCTAAAATGAAATTTTGGAGTCAAATATTACTTGCATTTATTTATTTTTTGTTTTCTTAAAATTTTATTATTAAATTAGCATAGTTAAATTGAATATATTTCTATTATGCTGGACTATCTTAATGGTTTTTGTACTACAATATATAATATACTTTAATGTTTATTTATTATTTATTACAATGTATTTAAGATAAAGTGTTTTTATTGTCTTTTAAAATAATTAATATCCGTTTATTTTACATTGCATTAAATTATTTATAATTATATATATAATTAATTTGCACTTGAAATATTAATGTTTTAAATAATTTTCTTATGTTTTGCAGAATGATTATTTATAAATTTTAATTAATTTATTAATTATAAAATATAGAGAACGATTAATTATAAAATCTCTTAAGATAGAGTAATATAACTGTATATTCGTATGTAATTTAAATTTGAATTTTAAAAAATGGATATACAACACTAATTGAAATGAAAATTAAATTAAAATAATTTTAAAATAATCAAAACAAGTTTCGAAATTATTCAATTAAGAAGTGTGAGATAACTTAAATAAAATCAATAAAATATTATAATAAATCTCTCCAATTTCTCAAGTCAGTCCAGATCAGCTTGGATCCTATAATTGAGGGCATATGGAACAGGACATGGTTTTCAGAACTTAGGGCTAGCTTCTTATCGAAGCTTTATCGAAGACTGGACACACTTAACGCACACTAAATATGTTGTAAAGAATACCGGATATTGCTCGCTAATGTCTCTTAAATTATTTGAATTTATTAAATTGGAACCTTTGACAAGGCTTCAAAGGATGACGTTCCATTCCAATGTAAATAACGATAGAAGATCACGTCAAAGAAGAGCTAGCAATGAATTTGACTTGACGAAAGCGATGGAAGCGTTGGCAGTAGTATTGTTGATGCAGGCTCAAGCACCGAAAGACCGAACAAACGAAATGACTTGTTGATTGTACGACCGAAGTACAATAGACGTGTCAGTAATAGCAGGACTTCCAATGCGCTTACAGTGATCGAATCCAATTAACGTATGAGAAGCCCCAGTGTCCAACTCCATATCGATGATGTGTTAGTTGATTCCAACAGGAATCATGATAGCGTCCACCGAAAAATCTTTAGAAGAATAAAGTATAGTACCAATTGAACCTTTAATTAGTGTCGAAGAAGACTTTGCACTGAGGCAGACCTTCACCAAATGTCTATATTTTCTTGCAGTTGTTGCAAATAATGTTGACGATTCGACATTCAGAGCCCAGTGATCCTTGGAACTACAGCGATGGCATTGGTTCTGAGGCGAAGAGCACGAGTCGATATTCTTCGAAGATGAAGACTACCGAGAATTTTTCCTTTAGTTCCAAATCGCTTCGGTTTATCGACCATATGGATCTCTGATAACCAAGTACTTTGCATCTTGATGAATTCTTTATCGGCAACTTCTAATTGTGTCGCCAAATGGACCGCTTTATGGAAAGTTAGTTCCTTTTCGGTGAGTAGTCGCCTCTTCATGGAGGCGCTCCTAATTCCTGTTTCAAACTGATCACTCAAGACTTGAGGTTGAAAATCGCCATAATTTCAACGGATGGACAACTTTTTCGAATCGGACAATGACTCGCCATTAAAAGAAGCCATGGAAGAAGAAGGGGTTGAAGATGTAGTAGTAGTTGTTGTAGTAGTTGTCGCGGATGTGGAGTCTGTGGACATCGAAGACGACTGAAGAAATTGATCACAATCCTTCCGACTGCGCCAAAAATTCATAGTGTATCTTTCCAGTAGTGGACTAATAGTGAATGTTACCACCGATGCTGTGCTTTATCCGTTATAACGGCACCGCACACTTCGAGGAATAATTGATACAAGATACCACAAGACAGGCAAGCAATACTCACGTAAGTGAATTCAATAGTAAGTATAGGAACGAATCAATATATAAATAAATGCACACATTTGAGGTACAAATACTTTACTATACTGTTAATACTGAAAGCATGGAATACTTAGCATATAATAAACGTGTGTTTACTGTCACGTGAAAACAGGAAGTGATAAGTGATTACTAATTAAAACATAAGTAATCATTAAGTTAATACTAATAATAAACTATGAGGCAATATAAATGTGAATCACTGTACTTCTAGAGAGTACTAAAAGTACAGTCAAGGTATAATGACTAATTAGTAATAGTGATGTGACTTAGTGTGCACATACACGACATTTTCATCACCGCAGATAAGACGATTAGAATTAATAAATTTGTTTAATAAAACCATAAATAAATATTTGTTATAAAATGTCTAATGTAAATCTGAACAAGAACAACACATTCACAGAGATCTCACTTTTTAGAAATATTATTTAGAAGTATTTAACATGATCTATTTAATAAATGAAAGTAAAGTGTATTAAAATAACAAATTATAAATAAAAAGGCTGCGGATACACAGACAGACGGACAGACACACATGGTCAATAGCATAAGCTCGCCTTTTTCAAAAAAAAGTGAGATAAAAAATTACTGAATTAGATATGTAAAATATCATCATATCTGCAATTTATTTATGTTCATTGATTTGTTTTTTTTGGTCAGGCATATCCTGTCCATTGTTGGATTTTATATATGGCGTACATCGGATAACGATATAATTTTAGCATTCGTAGTCAAAAATCAAATAACTTGTTATATTGTGTACTCGTGTTATTGTTTTTTACCCGAAATAGTTTTATATTGTTATTTATACTATATTTTACTCATTTTCATCGTAATTTTATCATTATTTTATAGATTTAAAAGCCATTTTTGTATATTATAAAGCCATTTTTAACAAACATTTTGTCCATTTTAGCCTTATAAAACCCTTTTTAACCTACTTTAAGCCTATTTAGCTCACTTTATTTAAAAGAGATATTGGATTTGAATTTTCTGTAGACCGGTCTTTATTTTTTATTAAGGATTTTTTATTTACATTAAATAAGAAATTTTTTAAATATACGATTCTTTTTAGTGAAAAATTGTCATAATGTGTGGTAAAAATGAGTCTAAATTTGTAATATAAATGTCAAAATATGAGTTTAATGATTTAAAATTGATAAATAAATTAAAATAAATAATAAAATTCGAGACAAAAAACAAATACAATATTATTAAATTTATATAATACGAAAATAAAATAAATAAATTTAAATATTTTATTAAATTATTTATTTATTAAATATTTAAAACACTTAATTAAAACAAAATTTTTTATGAATTTTAAAATTTTATCGAAATATAATTTAATACTTTATAGCAATTGTAATTTAAATATATATATAATTATTATTTAAACTTTTATTGTTTTAATTTATGTTTGTGAACAAAAACAATTATACTCGAGATATGAAAGTAAAATTTATTATTTTAGGTCAGTTTAACTAAAGGAGCTATTGGATTTGACATGTCTGTCTCTCTAGGATTGCGTCTTAGTTTATATTTAATATGAGTTTTTCTTTATATTAACAAAAGGATTTTAGTCTTTAACAATAGGAGTCTTTTGTGAAAATAATTTGCTAAAATTTGTAAATGATATTTAATAACATGAGCTAAAAGTGTTCTTGTAATGTACAAAATTAGCTTAATAGTCTAAAAAATAACAAATAATAAACTAAAAATGGACTCCTATCTTCAAAAATCTTTTTAGTAATATAATGAAAAACTCTCAATTAAGAAATGCGCATAGACGGGCTAATGCGCATAGAGAGACAGACAGAGAGATAGTCTGGTCAACTCAAATTGCTTCTTTGGACAAAGTGAGCTAATAATTCGCATTCAACAAATGATACAATTAGAAGTAAAATAGAAAAGATTTTAAAAGGTCAGTAGAAGTATTGCTATTGTTATCCATATAATAATTTAGATTCAAAAATAAAAGTATATCCTATACTTCTACTATCATGATCATAAAATGGATAAAGTGGTTTATGATTAATATTAAAAAAGTGAATTAAGTAAATACTTTGCGTAATTAATACCTTTCTAAAAATAAAATTGAAATATAAATGTTTTATGATTTTACTTTTCAAAAGAAATGAAATTAAAATTCAATTGAAATAATAATTAAATTATTATTCGATATCGGAAATAAACATTAATATAGAAATCAAACCATAAGGGTTTTAGGCAATATTCTCTACATAATTAATGTGATATTAATAAGAATATAAATTTATTAATGGCGTTAATCAGTGCAAGCAAAAAAAGATAATCAAACTCAATGTGTTATATTGCGAAATGATTAAAATATTTAAAGATGCAGTTCAACCCGATAACCCGTAAGCCTGACAATTTAACTGATAAAATTCGTAAAAAGGGTTTAATAATTGAAAAACACAAAACTTGCAACAAAAATAATATCATTGAGATTACTATTCATTTTTAATATTACAAATATATTATTAATTAAATTTTTGATTATTTAAGATGATTAGAAATTTCTTACTTGACGTTAAATAAAGTTAAAATTCATATTGATTTCTTTAAATTTAATACATAAAATTCATTATAGAATTTTCATAGTCATTCGTGTTAACCGATTAGAAGTTTTTTATATTGTTGTTTTAAACGAGTCGTATACATTCATTTCAATTTTTTCCAACATAAACGCCGTTGTTTTCCATTATTATACCAGTCAATTAAACATTTTTTATAAAAGAAAATTTAAATATTATAAAATAAAAATTTTTTAATTTTTCTTTTGTCTTTTCTTATATTGATATTTATAGTTATTAATGGATTATAAAAATAGCTTTATAGCTTTTAAATGCCCAATAATAAACTAATATTGGTTATTTGTGGTAAAAAATAAAATTAAATAAAACAGTTTTCATATGGGCAAATTAAGTCTTAAAACAGACTAAAAATAACATTTAATAGACTAACAATGAATAGGTTAAAAATGGCTTTATAATCATAAATAACAAACATATTATTACGGTTTTGATTGGTTTTTACTCGAAATAGTTTTAATAATGTTATTTTAAACAAATTTGCACCCGTTTTTACATTATTTTTATCATTATTTAATAGATATTAAAGCCATATTTGAATATTTTAACGCCAATGTTAACTAACATATAGTACATTTTTAGGCTTTTAAGACTCATTTTTGTCCTATATTGAGCCCATATTTACTTCATTTTAAAGCCTTTTTTGCCTGTTTAAGATATTTATAGTTCAGTTTAAGCATATTATTAGGACGTAGTTCATAAATCCCTTAATAAATATAGAGAAAACAATTTTAAAATACGTGCTGATTACTATGGTCGAGCTAGTGTGTCTACAGACAGACAGACATACAGACGGACATCTCAAATCGAATAGCTCCTTTAGCATAAAAGTGAGCTAAAAAATAGGATATAAAAGAACCATTTATTATTTAAAATAAAATTATTAAATTTATTCCGGGTAAAATTCATCAAACACTTGTTGTTATTTACGTATTTAAATCTTTTTAGTTTCCTTTAACAAATAATTTATGTTATGTCTCGACAAAAGTCGTTATGTTATGTCATTATGTTATCTAATTTATTACTCGACAAAAGCTAAAACACAACTGAATCATAAAATTAAAACATTCATTGAAGTACTGTTTCCTACAATGTTTTATAAAGCTAAAAAATTTATCCGTTGAAACAATAAACTGTAAAATAACTAATTTCTTATAAATCAAAGAAGAAATATAGTTAAGTAACTTTGGAATCTTTAATTGCATAAAAATATTTTCTAAACTATAATTTGACTATTCTAATGAATTAACTTATAATATAATACAAATTCAGCTAATTTTAAATATTAAATAGTGTTAGGACTTATGGTAACTACACTAATCTATAAATAAATGACATTTAAAACAAATGTCATTTTCATTTGCTAAACATTATTATTTAGAAAAAAACCTTTTATTAATATAAAGAAAAATCCTTTAATAAATATAAAGAAAAACCGTCCACAGTCGGCCTTACAAGTGTGCTAAAAAATTTATATTAAGACTCGATATAGAATAAAAATTATTAATGCGCTCACTTTGTATTATATATAGATTTAATTTCAAAATATAATAGAAGTTTTAAATTATAATAATTTAGAATAAAATATTTTTGACATTAACTATTGATAATTTTGTTGTTTATAAATTTTTTATTTAATTTTGTTCAACGAAAATAAAAGTTTAAAAATTAATTGTTGTGATGAACGATTCAGAGAATGTTTCGAGAATTTTGATTCAGTTTTGTTTAGCTTTTATGGAGTAAACATCAAATTATTAGCGAAGTAAATAGATTCATATCCTAACTATTCTAGAATTCATTTTTTTTGCTCACGATCAAGTTATTTTTATTCTATTACCAGGAATAAATATAATAATGCTTAGATTTTGAATTAAATTTTTAAATTTATATCTCTTTTTGCCCAAATTTATTTGACCATTTGGTCAATATTTTAACAAGAGAGCCCACTATTGGCAATTTTAAGCCAAAATATTCAATTTAAAGAAAATTTTAAAACAATTCTTAGGCTAGTTTTACTCTAAAAATTTCAAATAATAAAAATATAATTGAAATATTTGGATTAAAAGTCGAATTAGTCTTCATAAATTCCTTTGACACATATAATATATTTTTCTAAGTGAGCTAAGAGTAATTAATTATTTAAGTAAGTAATCTTATTAAAATCATATATTTTCTAAATTATTTTCATTTTAAATTGAAATTATTTATTTTATGAATATCAAAACAAAAATTATTAGTTGTATTATTTTTCGAAAAAAATTAAAACCATCTATGTCAATCTGATCCAGTTTATATATTTATATTTAATTAACGTAAAATTAATATTATTTTATTAAAATTTACGACAGTTTGTAATAGGTATAATACTTTTAAATAGGTTAATTTCTTTAGCTTAAAATTTTTTGATAATATGAAACTAAATATTATATTTAATTTAACAATCATGTGTAATTTATAAATTCTGTTGATTTTACAAAGAATAATATTAAGTTATAAAAATAAATCTAATGACTGTTGATTCAAAAATATATAACTTATGTTTTTTAGTTTTTAAAACTTATTAGTTTATTTTTGATTAATTTTTAGAAACAGAGTAAAATTTTATTGGAGCACATATATACTCTTTTTAATTTTCAAAAATTTTAAATTGAAATTATCAAACATCTAGATTCGTTGTATCTCATCTATTAAAAATATTATTTTATAATATCAGAGGAACAAGATTTATAATTACATAGTTTAAAAAACTTTTTTGAATGCAATTTGAATTTTTTTAAATTTTAATAAACCATTTAAAGCTCATTATTCTAAATCTACGAAGCAAACAAAAAACATTCAAACACATGGAAACGATTCAAAATGTTAACCTCCATTTACTTACAGATTATGCGAAGAAAACGGTGAAGTCGTATGGCACTGGCATTCTGAGTGTCCTAACAATCACAATCTCAGGAAAAACAAATACAAATCTCATTCAAGCGATAACAACAATGATTCATCTAATGAAGAGGCAAACTAATTAAAACCAGAAAAAGTATGAACATACATAATGAGCTCACATTGTTTTATATTTTAAGTTAATTCAATAGTATATTCAAAATTGTTGTGTATTAAATATTTTTCGACATTTAATTATATTTTGTTTTGTTGGCCAATTATTATTATTTTGATTTTAAGCATTATTCAAACTTATTATATATTGTTTAAAAGTAAAAAATTTAAAGCTTAATATTATATTGTTGTAAATAGTACTTCAGTGAGTGTAATATGAGTTTTGATTCATTTGTGTTTTAGCTCTC
>JAQGAW010002081.1:0-16378 GCA_034698025.1 Phthiracarus crinitus | reverse complement strand
CACCATTCGACCCGACTAACCACCTCTACCCACCCGACCACCCCGACTAACCCTGACCCTACCACTACCCAATATGACCCTACTCTGACCCCTATTTAAAATATTTTCCCACCTCTACCCCCCTAAGGGTGATCCACCCCCCGACACCCCCCATTTTTCCTAGACTCTTTAAGCTGGACCCATTGATATAGGTGTCGAAGGGGTTGCGCCCCCAGGGGAGGAGCCTATAAAGGGACAGACAAACAAACAAACAAACAAACAAATTTTGAGATTTATATATATGATGATTAAGTCTCATTGGTCTAGTGGTTAGAGTGTTTGCCTTAACAATACACGGAAAATAATGGTCTGTGAATCGAAATGCGACAAATCTTTCGATTTTTGCTTCTAAATTAACAATACTAGTATTCTTAAGTATTTTAATATTGTTTGGGAGCCAAGAACCTTAAAATACTCTAAATTAGCCTATTTCTTAAAATTAGTATTTCTATCTTAAAGTACTAAAGTTAAAGACAGCAATCATTATCAATAAAATTTTTAATTATATAAACAATATTGGATTATTATTTCAAAAAACAATATATAAGCTTTTATAACTTTCATATTAAATATTTTTGACGTTACAGCTCATATTTATGCCATATACCACAAATTAATATTAATGTTTAATAATCATGAAAACAAAAATATATCATCAGTTTTATATCACATTAATAATTGTGATTCAATATATATCAGGGAAACAAAAAGATTTTTTAATACAAGAATTCTAGAACAAAAATGCATATATGTATTCTTATGTTCATTCTAACGTTGCTGATCATACTTTAGAAAATAATCATGAAATTATTTGGTCAAATCCTAATATAAGTTGCTTTGAAAGGATAAACTATAAAAGAAAATTTCTTGAAAGTTTTGATATACAGAGTTTTGAATTTTATAAGAAAAAATTAATGAATAAACAAAAATCTTCTACTATAATACCCAATCAATTTAGTGCTCTTTTATAACTCAATACCAGACTTTGGGCTGGCAAATATGAGCTGTAACGTTAAAAATATTTAATATGAAAGTTATATAAAGCATATATATATATATTTTGTTTTTTAAAATGATAATCCAATATTGTTTATATAATTAAAAATTTTTGTCTTTTTTTGTAATTTAAGCCATTGATAATGATTGCTGTAAAGCAATCGAAATACTCGAGTGTCTGGCTTTAAACTTATAAGTTCACTGAAAATGTGAATAAGTTTGTTCATAAAATTGTCAATAAATTAATAAAATCATTAAAATATTTTCAAACAACAATAATAAAAAGTATTCCGTATTATTTTTGCTTAGTCTAAAAATACAAATTAAGACGAAACTTTGTTACAATACTTACACAATTGTATAAGTATATAACACTAAGTATAAAAACGAAAATACTGAAACGACGAAAAATTGAATTTTTCGAATTGAAATAACAATAAGAAGACGTATCAATTTATTCTCGTTTTTCGTAATCACTTAATACGTTGTATAAAAGTTGTGTCTCCTTTTTGGGATAATCGAGTTTCAAACACTAAAAATACAGATTCTCGGACACTCTGAATATATTGTATTTTTTTGAATAAACTTTTGCATATATGAACATAATTTATGATTTAAATCTCAGCATTTATGAACTGGCGCTTACAAGTTAATGATAGAAACCAACCAGCAAATAATATGAACAATTTATAAACACTATAGACATCTAAACTTTATTTAATAACATTTATTTAGTTGTTTACATATTTTAAAATTTGTAAATACATATTTATATATTGTAAATATATGTAAATCCATTTAAGATTGTAAATTCATTATCATTTTAACTATCCGTGATAAAATGAATAAAACGCAATATACTGATTAGTATTTAAAATTTTTATATCAAGACTGTTTAAATAATAGATGCGAAATTACAATAAACAGAATCAAGAAGTATTTTTTAAAGTACTTTGATAATCATTCAAAATTTATGTTATTTTATATTGTGACATCATTTCTGTCACATAAGTGACTACTATTTCAAAACGTTATTGAAAAATACGTTATATATAAAATATACATTTGAAACTCAGTTGAGTTTCCGTCGTAAACGCGATAACATTAAAATAATTTCAACTCATTTTTACTGTTAAAAACAGCATGTTTTGTGAGCCATATTGGCATCACTTCTAACAATTACTTAACTATAATTTAAATCAAATTTAAATCAATTTAATATATTATTATTACTGTTATTATTACGAATTAAATTGAATCATTTAATCGAATAAATAAATAATTGGTTAAAACGAATCAATGGTTAAAACTAATCAATGGTTAAACGAATATCGAATAAAATACATAACAATATTAATAAAAAAAATACAGAACAATTGGTAATACAGTATATATTCAAAGTGTAGTATATATTCCTATCAGCTTAATACTCATTCATTATAAATAATTCATTTAAAGTTCACGTGCAACTATAATTTAATCAAATTTTATAAGCAAAATTAAATTTATTTTATATTTCTATTTGAATTTATAGTAAATTATTTCTTAAACATAAGTATTTACATTAAAACCTATGATAATAAAACAATAAAAAGAAATTATCGTTCCCTAACCTACTATGTATATATATTAATTCTAAAAATTTGTTCCCTAACCTTGAAAAAATTTGCAGTAAATATTAGATTTAAATATTTATTGTAACATTTGGGTTAATAAGTATTGAATTCAAAATTCTACTGAACTTATCTGAACATTTTTCAATAAATATAATAAATATACAATTGTTAGTTATATTTTTTAAATCAATTATTAAGAAAATTGTATTTTGAATATGATTTAAAATGAACATGTTATTGAATTGTATTTCATTAAAGC
This sequence comes from Phthiracarus crinitus, assembly GCA_034698025.1. Classification (NCBI taxonomy): domain Eukaryota; kingdom Metazoa; phylum Arthropoda; class Arachnida; order Sarcoptiformes; family Phthiracaridae; genus Phthiracarus; species Phthiracarus crinitus. The sequence continues at coordinate 13,468 of JAQGAW010002081.1, read as the reverse complement.
TTAAAATATTATTATTATACAAGTTTAAACTTTTTATATTATTTGTCAAATCTAAACATATTAAAAATATTTTATTATTAAATTTAAAAATTTCTTTGCATTTTAAAAATTTTGACTATGTTTGTACATAACAGTTTCAAAATTTTATTATTTTGCATAATCTTCAGTGTATATAACTACCTTATTAGAGCAACAAAGTTTACATATCTGGCGTTTATCCTGTACTTAAAACATCAATCGCTGTTGGTTTAAGTGGCCCTAATCAGAAGTTAAACAACTTTTTTTTCGAAATTTGCAAATCCGCATATTCTCTAAAGGAATATATAAATCATAATTTGAAGGGAGTAATAGAAAATTAAAATTGAATGAGGAAAAGCTATCAGAAATTATTCGTATGTAAATATTATTCTTTTAGGGAAATTTTTGATATTTAGGCTTTACTCTGTTACTCTGTCACAATTGAATAAATATTTAAAAGAATAAAGAAAGATCAGTTTTATTGTGGATGAGAAGTTTTCAAGAACTCAAAAGCTATTTTGCTCAATGGGTTGACCGATCTTCAAGATTTTTTACAAGCCATTATTTCTTTATTTTATTCAAGTCTATTTTGAATTAATTGTAATTGTTTTAATTAATACAATAGAAATAAAGAAGATTTTATTGAATGATAAATGTTTATAAATAATAGTTTATATTAGTTTATGAATGCTTGTTTATAAATGTTTAGATTTTGTAAAATATTAATCCATTTTTATAATAAGTCTATACATATTGTATCATAATGTCAAAAATGATTATAAAAATACATTATTTTAAAAATTATAAATCTTTTATAAATTGAAGTACAAATTCTCTCACCGGGAACTTACGATATATGAAATAGACTTGTAATCGGGTATCCGAAATGTCAGATTTGTGTCGGATTCGGATATAAAACAAAATTTTCTGAAAACTCAATTGATTTACAAGTCTAATATACATTCGTTTCATATAAAATGATTTTTAACGATGTTTAAAGTACCACTCGTGCACACATCAGTTTAAAACTAAATGAGATGAATAACTAGAAATCCGTAAATTAGCTGTAAATGACGGTATATTGTATTGCATTGAATTATTTACATAAATTTACAGTACGTATTATCGATGATAGTTTAGAGCCTCAAAGCCTCTGGAGCCTGAACCTGAGCTTCAGGCTCGGACTCAGGCTAGTGTTTAGATTTTTGTTAGAGGCTCAGGTTTGAGGTTTTCATACTTTTGAGTCTGAACCTAAGGTTCGAGGCTCGGTTTCCACTTAATAGAGCCTTTATAGAGTTTCTGTGCAATTTATTATATTAGAATATTGTATAGAATGTAAATTCAAAAATATTTTAACTAAATAATATTATTTCTTTGTTATTTATTATTTTTATTATTACAAAAGCAGCCAAAACACATGTATTGTTCATTACTATGGATGTGAAAAACCGGGACTAAAAAGTGGCAAAAACGGGCGGGAAATCGGGAAAATAAAAATAGCTAGAAAAACTATATTTATTTATAAATAAATCAAAATTTGATAGGATTTAGATTAAAATATTTATTTATTTAATAAAAGACAAATTTAAAATAAATTTTATTTATTTTATTAATATTTTTGAAACAGAATGAATTTTAAAATACTCTTCAATATTTAACAATTTTTCAAGAAATATGTCATAAATTGTTTCTAAAAAGTTAACAAATGGAAAATTTTGTAAAATGGTTTTACTTTTCTTTTATTAAAAAATTTTTCTTTCTAAGTGTGACTAAAACTGGAAAAATATAGCCTATTTTTTAAAACCGGGAGATTTATCGGGAGATTTGAAAAAAACCGTAAAAACGGGAAAATCGGGAAAATTAAAGTAATATAATTTTAATTAATGAAAGTTTATCTTTTAGTTAATAGCATTTTCCCGAAGATCACGAATCCTTTTTTAAAACTGGATTTATCCGCTAATTCGCATCCTTATTCATTACAAAAGTTCTATTGCGTCATTTGATATTAAATAGAACATTTTTTCATCTAAAAAAATTCACAGAGGCTCAGGCTCGGGATCAAGGAGGGAGACTCTGGTTCAAGCTCAGGCTCTTACTTTAATTGAGGCTCCAGGTTCAGGTTTTCAAATCGAGGCTCAGGTTCAAGCCGGAGCCTCTGGAACCTGAGCTTCATCATCACTAGTACTCTAGGCTTTACATATCGCTTAAAATTTTCCACATTACCCGTTGATTTAAATTTATTTACGATTCTCCATATCGCGTCGTCATTAGTTTTTCTATTAAATTTAACTTCAAATAATGTTTTTACGACACTATACTTTCCACTTTTAAAATAATTTTCAATGATAAATTCACGTTCTTCTATTGAATATACCATTTTGTATTTTGAAAATTTTAACGCATTGAAAAAACAACAACTTATTGATAAATATTGTAATTAATTCACAAACTATTAAAACTATTGACACTATATTTAATAACTGAACTCATATTTAATTTTGTTATTATAGATTAATAATTTGATTTTAAATGAATATTGTTTATACACAAAAATATATAAACAAACCAAAACAATAACACGTTTTGCTTTGTTTAAAACTACACTAACACTATTCTAACTTTACGCTCATTGCTTCAGGCATTAAACATAAACCTTACTATATATAGATTTCTGCTCAGATCTTGAGTGAACCGATCGGTATATACTGTAAATATCGTATTATCGTATCGTAAAGTAAACACATAAACAATTAACACGTGTTAGTCTACTCTAAAATTTAGATTTATTTTTCTGCGTTTATTTACAATCAAAACATTTAAATATTTTATGTAATATTTTCAAACACTGAATATAAACTCTCATAACAAATGGCAAAAGAAATATATAAAAATTATGCCGAAGCGGAAGAATATTTTAAAAACTTAGGCATTGAATATCGGTTTAGTTGTTATCACGAAAATAACTTCGAAGGTATTAATCAATTAATCGATTATTCATTTAGAATTTAAAATTGTAAATTAATTGTTTTATTTGAAAACCATTAAGGATGTCATCTTTTGGGAGATTACATGATAGCCATTAAAAATGATTACATTCGCGCAGCAAAGATATTCAAAGATAATTGCGATAATAATAAGTTTGGGAGAAGTTGTACAGAACATGGCAACTGTAGGATTGATGGATACGGTAATCAATATTTACATTTATATATACATTTGGATTGTCATAACGTATTCGTATCAATAAAGGTGTCGATAAAGAACTGAATATTGGTTTGAAATATTACGAAAAAGGGTGTGAATTTGATGATCCGAACGGATGTTTCAATGCTGGACAGCTTCTCATTGGAAAAGATCCCAATTATGAGCAACACATCAAACCTGATATTAAAAAATCGTTAAACTATTTAGAAAAAGGTTGTGGTCTCGACAAAAAAGACAAGATATTCGCGGGTGAATGTTGTTTATCTGCCAGCAATTTATACATACACGGCAATTATGGCTGCGAAAAAAATATGAAGAAAGCGTTCGAACTTTCGTTAAAAGCATGTGATTTTGGAATTATACGCGGATGTACTAACGTTAGCTTAATGTATTTAAGAGGAGAAGGAACCGAAAAAAATATCGAACTCGGAAAACAGTACAGGGAAAGGGTGTTGGACTATATCCAACAAGTTAACAGTAATAAAGGTATTGAATTTCAAAGAACGTCGTGACCTTTTTATAATATAATTAACTTTATATAAAAATATACCCAAACCAAGTAAAATTAGGCAAAATGATATGATTTAGTATTTATCACAGAAATTAAATAAATAAATATTATAAGAATAAAACTTTTTAAAAGAATCGTGATTATGATGTTTTAATAATCAGTGAACGGGTGGTTATAATCATTTTTACATATTTAATTTTTATAGAGTTGAATCATTATTTTTAAATTTGTGTTTTCTTATTTTGAGTGGGTTTTTGTACGATTAGAATAGTGATAAATTAGTGTACAGTATTACCTCCTAGAGGTCGAAAACGGGTCCTGTGGGAAGCGGGAGGGAATGGAAACACTTGAAAAACTTACTCGAGCGTTACTAAATTTTGAAACTAAATCAACAACTAATTAACTTCCTGAGTTTCGTTGTGATTAAACATAATCTTAAGTTTATAAGATAACGCGCGAGTTATGATGAGTTGAGAAAAATTCACAAAATTCGCTCGAGTAAGATATACTTTTTTAATATTTAAAAATTGCTTACTCGAGCGCACGAGTATAGCGACGTAATACGTTAATATTTATTGGAAACTTTATTAAAGTTCAAGTTAGATATATCTCAATTCTTTTCAACTTTAACAACAGAATACAAAGTTTAATACAAAAATGTTAAAACTTTAATAATAATTTAAACTTTTTTAGTAAATTTTAAAAATCTATTAACAAATATTCCTTGAATATACTTGAAATGTACACAAATACTTTTAATAATAGGGTGTAAACTTAGAGTTTCAACAAAAAAATAAAACATTATTTAAAAATAATTTATAGTTACGACTGAAAAACAAAATTAGAAAAAATAAATTTTCGATTGACTTTCATTTCTTGACATTGTTTCGTAATGTGAGCAAACTGTTAGACTGCGGCCTTAAATCGAGTTCCTTGAAAAATCGTCTGCAAAATATGGCGCCCAGTGTTGGCGGCTTATCCGTGATGTTTAATCCTAATTGTTCTTTTGGTGTCATGGATTCGTATGCGCGACGATATTCCCGATCAAATGCAGCTTTAATTGAGTTTAAATATTAATAATTGTACAGTAATTAACATAAAAAGTTACTTACTATGATCAATATTTTCTCTGCCCAAAGCAACAAACGACAAAAACAGTAAATCTCTATAAATGCTGTGTTGTTTATATAATGTTTTTACTGCTTTAACTTTAAGTCTTTCGTTAACCAAAAGTTTCATCGGAGTTAGCAAATCATTGCATTGAATTGAGCTTATTATTTGACGTAATAAATTGCGATTGATTTTATGATCGTCTGTAACCAATGCGTGTAAAAGTGGCGAACGAAGAGCTGGTTTATATACAATCGCGTTAATAACTCTAATAACTTAATAAAACCTTTAAATGCTTACATGATTCTAACCAAAGGTGATGAAGAGAACTTCCCATATCTTCGTGAAGCTTTTCATTATCCCACATACATCTCACTAAAACATTGCGATAATCAAACGGTTTGTTATTTTCGGAAATCTATATCAAACAATTATACTGTAATCACTTATGATAAAACCTAAGTTTATAATCAAATATTACTTTTGAATTTTTGTTGAATGTGGCGGCAAACAAACATAAACCTGGCAAATGTGAAGGAAGATTGACTCGTTTGAAATACCAAACCAGATTCCAATATATGATTGGATGATCGTCAACAAACTCACATTTTGATAAACAACTGTCGCCCTCATTATTTAATACATTTTCAATTTCTTTTCTCAAAACTAGAGAACTTAAATAAGGAACAGTAAACGGTTCTAATATTTCAGGATTTATCACTAGTTTTGGAAAACGGCTTTCATTTCCATCAATTATATCACTTTCACATTTTTGCGAATCTTTGGTTTCAATCGTTGTTTCTAATGTTTTATGTGCATTATCGACACAACAATCCACTTCGTCTTCAGGTAATATCAATTGCGAATTTTGATCATCCGTCTCAACACTTCGAAAAAATAGTGTTAAAATTATAATTTTAGTTAAATATTAAAATTACCTTTTAGTATCCAAATGATTGTTTAATATATTTGTATCAAAATTGTCAACAGATTTTTCGCATATATTCAAAGATTCGTTCGAATCACGATTTCTGAGGTCCTTTTAAGAAATACAGTAATTAATATTTTAGAACTTATGGCAGTAATAAAAGTATAGTAAAATCAATTTACTTTAATAGCAATCGTTAATAATGGAACAAATTTCGAGTTACAAAAAGTACAATTAGTATTTAGATTAGAATCGTCTGCAGACCATCCCTCCATTATCTCTTCGTCGTAAATCAGTGCGTAACACGTGTAACATCTCGAACATGAAGTGATATCAATTTCCATTACAAACTCATTTGAATTATTATTCTGTTCCATATTAGTTGAATAATACTGTTCTAAAAGATCATATATTGGATATGAAGCATTCGAGCCAACATTAAAACCGGTAAAATTGCGACCAAGACTTCCTTCGCGCGATCGTTCGCTAACATCGTCTTCACTCGCAGCAAAACTAGCTCTTCTCATATCAAAAGAGTTATTGCTCGAACAATCGTCATCATCGAACACAAAATTTGAAGGAAACTTGTCGGCCACAAGACTTGCCCATTGAGATAATAACGCAGCGGTTCCGCTCGCAACGTTCGCAACTCCAGATGTGTTCATTGCACTCAATTGCTTTGATGGCGAATTTGTTGCCGATGACGACGACGACGCCAGAGATGATTTTAAACCACTCAAGTGACTCGCCATTGTGTTTGCCGCAGATTTAATAGTGGAATAAACGTATTCTGAATGTTTATTTGCCGTTAATTTGTTTGGCCATAGAACAGAACCAGAATTCGTGGCGATATCTTTATCTTTGAAAGAATCTTCCTCTTCTCTCTTATTAATGCTTTCATCGCTTTCGCAGTTTTTGATAGAATTATCGATATTATCTATTGTTTCGTCGAGCTTTGATGGCGAAACGGGAGGTAATGTTGCGGAACGAGACATAGTCTTCATAGGCGTACCATTTTCTATCTCATTCTTTGGTGAACTACGCCTGAAGAGCGATCCGATACGGTTTGTATTTTTATCGGAAGAATTGTGAAATGTAGAACTCCTAGAAATGCTAGTTTTGGTTAAAGGGCTAGATTTGGCGAATCGACTGGCCATACGAAAACTTGAACGAAGAGTTGAAGCAACTTTGCCTTCAGGCGAAAAGATTTCTAAATTCATTATCGCATCTTTTAATGGACTAAAAGACGATATTAAATCGTTGCCATTATTTGTAGTATTATCGACATTAAGTTGGTTTGATTGCAATGTTTCCAAATCTTTATTTAATACATCTTTTGCTGACGTTTTTTCACAATTTTGATTAATTTTATTAATATTCGATTCATTTATATTGTTTTCCCAATTTTTAACAATTTCTTCTTCCACTTCTTCTTCTGGATCTTCATTACATCGCGAAAGAATTTCAATAGTTTTGGTTGAATGCGAGTTTCCATTCGACGAAATACGTTTCGAAAAATCAATGTCTTTTTCTTTATGAAATATTGGTTTATTGGAACCATTGTCAACAATATTTTGCTTCAAATGTTGCCTAAATTCCTTGAGAGCACCATGTTTTAGCTTTTGAATTATTTGCGCATCGCTGCCAAAACTCAATGAACGCGAGGAATGTTTAAGAAATGGTTTCGTTGAAGCTCTAGGTTTTGAATCGATTTGATTTGAATCAATTATTGAATTTAAATTTGACATTTTAAGTCCTTCGTGATCAGCGCTTTTGTGACGCCTTCTAATAAAATTTTCTTCGCAATCTAATTGATCGAACGGAAAATTAGATAAATGACACGTCATTAGTAGACCAGCAGGACTGTCGTAATCCTGTAAACACGTTAAACTTGAAGTTGATTTTCTAACAATCGAACGCGTTCTCTCTCTGAACGCATCTGATTCACGAAAATCCAACGAATTATCAAATTTTACGGTTCGAATAATAGATAAGTGTTGATCCGTTGATGAAAGAGATTTTACAGATCCCGTTGACTCTGTGTTAGTAATATATCCGCCGTCGGAACTGTGCCGTTCAATATTAGTATTGCTATTTGAGTTATTTAAACCTAAATGTTCGCTATTATCCGAAATAATAAAATTTGATTTTAAAGCTCTTATTCGTCCCGACTTTCTAAACAACGCAACTCCTATGATAACATTTCTCAGTTTATTCCACATTAAAGATCCAGTAGTATCGATGTTGGTCTCACCGGTCGGCCATTTACTTTCTAAAACCGCTTTATTGTAATAACCATAAGTAATAGCATTAGGAATTACGCCGTGTTGTTTCATTTCAAATAATACTTTAACAGCTAATACTGGTTGATTATAAATGCCACATAAAAGCATCATAACTCGATAACAGACTTCGTCTGGAGGATGGAAATTGAGTGATTGCATACGCAGTAATACTTCAAAAGCAACATTTAAAGGTTTTCCTTTCATTAATGAATGGATTTTAACATATGACGGTAAGTGAATAAACCATAAACTATAGCAATAACTTAAGAGGCACTTTGTCCACGTTAATGGAGTTTCTGAGTGTCTTTTTGCTATCTTTTGCGCAACACGTATCTCTTGTTTGGTACGCTTAGACATTGGACTCGACGGCGAAATAATTGATGAATTTTCAGACATACCAGTTTCGCTGTCGTTTACTAATGAACCAATTCGTGAAAGTGAGGCAACAGTTGGATGTTTGTGGTATAGTAAAGGATTAAGTGGACCGAACTGGTGATATACGTATTTGTCGTCAGCAGATATTGGTTCGGGAGGTGGTATGAACACAGTGCGATCATTTTGTTGAATATCGTCGATATCTAATAATCTGATTGAAGCACTGGAATCCACTGCATCACCCATTGCTTCCAGTTTTTCGGAGCAATCGTCAAAAAAAGCTAAACTAATATTTTTATCGGTTACGAATGATCGCTCTTCAATAAAACGCGTAAACATTTGAGTTCGCATTAAGAGATTATAAAATTTATGAAAGTTTTTATCACGCGATTTCAAAAAGCCCTGCAAATCGAATAGAGAACTTGGATCAGTGGCGCCAACAGTTGGCGCGCGAGTAATTGGCAATAAGTATGAACGAAAGTTTCGCAATACAGATGCCATAAATCGAATAAATGCTTCTTGTATCTCAATTTCTATTTGTCGTTCGATTCTATTCACTTTTGCGTTTTCATGAAATGGTGACATTTTTGATTTACTACTTGATGCTCCATTAATCGCCGCTATAGGAGTCATTAATTTTTCAAAAATCTTTTCCAGCGTATTCTTTAAAAGTTTTGTTTGCTTTTTTGGCAATAATTTTGGATTTAAATGTCTCTTGTGTTCAGATAAATATATAGAATTAGTGTCTAAATCAACAGACGCCACATCAATGGGAGGTTCAAAGTAATCAAAATATCTGGAATCGACGCCAACAATGAAAGGTAACGGAGCATTAAGCACATCACACAATCCTAAAGGACACATCGGTATATAAGGGCATTGCCAGTGAAATGGAAATATCATAGTAATCACTGCTTCGGCAACACTTGTTAGCACATCAGGTCTTAATGAATGCAATAAAATTTTCTGTTCAGTTAAAGCAAACAATAAAACGTGTAAACAATTTTCTGGACCTAAATTCCTAAGCATTTGCGTAAATGATGCACCATTAAGAGGTAGAGGCATATATTCTGGCGGTTGAGATATTAACACAGTTTCTTCGGCATTAGCACCCAATTGCATAAGTATTTTCGGTCGTTGTGGTGATGGAAATGGTACGTCTAACATAAAGTGAGATATGTATCGTTCAATTGGTATTTTAAGTGCAGTTATTGCTGAAGAAAACACTGTTTTGTGCAAAAATAATAAATATCTTTCGAAAGTGTCGAAAAAAGGCCATCGAGAAAGTATACAAATTGACTTAATTCTGTGCAGTAATTTTGATTGCCTGTCGTCATCACTAGTGTATTCTAAATGCTTTAACTCATCTTCATTAAGATTAGTTTCACTATATCTTTCATAGAAAGCAATGGCCGCGCCGTAAACTTTTTCTGCTGAATCCGAAGTCAATACAAATGTTGAAAAAATTGGTTTTGGTTGTTGAGCTCTTTTAGGCCAACACTCTATTGTGGCGCCCATTGGAAAACAAAATAATGAAACGGATTCTGGGAGTAAAAAATGTGGATAATCTTCTAATGGAAAGCGATCTAAAATAAACGGTTTGTAACACAGAAGAGGTGGTCTATTCATCGACTTCTTATAGCATATGAACACATCAGAGCCAACCATTCCTTTATTAAGATTCTTATTAATAAGACAGAACGCATGCGGCGGTGATTCGCCTTTATTTGCCAGAATAACGCATATATCAGTGACCACTAATTGATTACACGGAGCGTTATCTCTGGATCGACGCAAAGTGAGAAATGTTCGTGAATTGCCATTATTAACGTTCGCCGATCGACCGAACAGTGTTGTCGACACAACTTCACTGTCAGACATAACCCTTTCCTTTCCCTCATAGAGCACTCCGATGTCAACCAGCGGTGGCTTATCTGTTCCGCGTTTGAAGCATAAGTACACGTTAGGACTTCGCAAACTTCCGTGATTGAGATCAGCGGCGAATCCAAAAGGTGTGGTTTCGATGCACGAAAACCCATTCGGAACCAGTTCTCCCTGACTTCGAATGATCACTGTTATATCAGTTATGGGCGCTGAAGGCGTTTGTGGCGTCTTTGGGTGCGAAATGCCTTCCGTTGACATCATCTGTTCGAATGGTATGCGTTGGTCTTCACGCAAACCCGCAACACATAAGTAATCGGCAATCCTTTTATCTTCCATAATATAATATCACCATTAATTTTGTTCAATTGATTTATTAGTATTTATTGACTAAATTAACAAAAATGATTTGAAAAACGCTTGTAATCATTGAATTGTAGACATTTTATATTACATTATATTTGTTTTTAACTAAAATAATAGACATAATAGTAAGCATAAAGACTATAGACATAACATATCGTATTATCATATCATTGATTCCGATTTAACATATTAACCATTTAATAATCATATTACAAACGTAAATAAACGTTTAATATTAAATAAAATTTGGCACTTTTTTAATCAATGAACGCTTTTATATCATTGCGTACTAAAGTAACATCAATTCCTATGATTTATGTTTGATATTTACTAAAATAATTGGTTATAGTAGTGATCACAGCCACCGCTGATAGCAAAGCTCATATTTCTATGGCAACGGAAGGGTTTTAATGTATTTCAATGGCAATTATGATTATTGTAAATAAAACCATAATTTACTAATATTTAAAGCTTTCTTGATTTTGGCAGTATTTTTCATTTTAATGTAAAGCTTTATTTATCTCTTAAACATATTTTTAGTGTTAATTGTAATTATTATAGAAAATATAAAATATTAAATGCTATGATTCGTCAGATGTCTCCACTGAAGTGTGTCTGCACTCACTATTATAACCAAATAATTTAATGTTCCAAAAAAATGTTTGAGTACACAATAAAAAATTGAGATTCAGTAAAATCTATTTAATGTAAACTAATAAATAATATCAGTAATATATGCTATTATTGTTTTAATTATTTCTATAATTAGGTTTATAAGCTCTGTTTATTAATAATTAAATTATAATATCTTTAACTTTCGAAAAATCTATATTATTATTTTTATTTTGATGATAAAATGCAATAATATGTTGTGTGAATTGTATGTTCACCATAATATTTAATTATAACGTATATGTTATATACGTAAATATCGATATATTAATATTACATCAAAATTAAGATTTATTTCGTCAAAATGTCTTTTATGATTAAAAACGAGAATAATTGCGTTCATTTGATTAATAAACTTCGTATTCTAAGCGCACGAACATCGAAATTATCGGATAAATGTTTTGTATTGCAATCGCATTCGCCTTTCAGTTCGAGTTCAACTGATTTGACTGAAGAGAAGAATGTTATTATTAAAGAAGATAAAAACGATAAGAGAAAATGGAATGTATTGGATGTGTCCACACATACGTATCAAGTATTCAATTATATCTATTTTTATCTTATACCGTATATGATAATAATATAATAAGATTATATCCATTAAAGAAATTCAATGAAGACGATTACCGTCTCGTGAGGTTCGTCGACAAAACTAAAGAGGTTTTTATTTAATTACATCTATCAATAAATATAAAGTTTCTGTGCTTAAAAACGTTTATATTTTGCTATAACAGGTTAACCCTCGATGGGCTATTAATTTAATCGCAGAAATACCTCCGACACCAGTGAATGATCGGTACGCGGTTTGCAATGGAGGCGACGGTCCGTTAGGACATCCAAACGTATTCATCAATTTGGATGATCCCGGAAATCATAGTTGCGGTTATTGTGGACTTAGATTTTATCAACAGCGCGATCCGCATCATTAAAATACTTTTTACCAATTATTTTAGAGTTTAGTTGTAAATAAATTTAAAATTTGTTTGTTTAAAAGATAATAAAAACATGTCTCATAGCTATAAGTTATGGATTGCAGTAATGTTATGGTAAATAAAAAACGGTATTTTAAAAAATTTTATGATAAAGAATGTATTAAACAACAGTAGAATTTTCGGTTGTTGTGTTGTATAACATACGTTGAATAACATGTGTTGTATCAACACTTATAACAGTAAAACACTTTAAAGATCGAGATAAAGCTAACAATTCTGAAACTAAAAAGTAAAGGTGTTCATGGTTTTGGATAACCATGGGTTAATCCATTGGTTTTTTAATAGATTGGTTTGGTTCAAAATATTAAAAATTTTGTAGTTTTTGATGGTTAGAGTTTTGACCATAGTTATCCAAAGGGGAGTGCTAGCCTAGGCTTGACCCCCTACCCTAGAATTTTGGAAAAGTTGACCACCCACACAAAATTTGGAAAAATTTTATGACGAGAAAAATTTGAAAAATTTGTTGTCAAATGTAAAAAAATTGTGCATCAAAATCGAGGAGTTTTTGTGACCCCTTTAAATTTTGGCTAAAATTCCAAAAATTTATCTTTTAAATCTGTCGAGTTTTGCGAAGGGACGTGGTTTAGGCTTTTGTCAAGAAATAATTTTTAAAAAATTTTTTTGGAAAAAATTTTGGTCCGAAAGCCAAAAAAATTGTCGTTGAAATCCGATGAGTTTTGACCTCCCCTTAAAAATTGAGATTTTCTGGATCTGACCCCCCCTAGAGCTTTCGAGTCTGGGTTATAGACAAGTAAACGGGTACCCGAAATGTCGGGTCGGGTTCGGGCTCAAAACTGTTCAGGTCGGGTCGGGTTTTGAAAATTTTGGAATAAAACCCGACAAAAATATAAAACATAGATTTATAGCATAAAACTTTTAAAATTTTGCAAAAATTTGGAAATATGACATTTTATATAACTTATATAATACTTAATTTGTAGTGACACCAAAGTTCACTATCAATTATTACTCATATATTTAAGCGCTTATCAATCTAAATATATTCCCTTTATCGTTAATATCATAGTTCTCAATACTTACGTTTATAATACTCACATATTACTCATTTCTTACTCATAGTTTCTATTAATTGTTATTTACTCATAATCAACTCTCAGTCACTTTT
>JAQGAW010002080.1:0-16382 GCA_034698025.1 Phthiracarus crinitus | reverse complement strand
ATCCAAACATCTAAAACCCTAGACAAACGAGCCTAAAAACAGTAAACGAGCGAAACCGTAATAGCGTGACAAACCACACGTATTACAATTATATAAGTGAATAATGTTTTTCGTGACGCTAATTATTACTCTAAATAAACAATGTTATTTTCCAGTGAAATTTTTATTTTAAAGTCATTTTTTATACGTTTTTGCCAAATTTTAGTCTTATTATTTATTGGTTATTTTTAGACTGTTTTAACCCCTTATTAGACCTATTATAAGACAATATTTAGACTATTTTATGTTCTATTTTTCCATTTTTAGCCCATGTTTAGCGCATTATTGGACAATTTTTAGCCATTTTTAGATTCCCTTTATAAATAAATTGACTGATACAGACAGACGGACTTGTCAAAGTGAGCTAAAATATTTATTGAAAAAATCCATTTTTATGCCTTTGTATGTTAACAATATAAATCAAAACTATGAAACTAAATGCGTTGAAATTACTGAAAAATTATTGTGGTATTTATAAAAATAATGCACATAATATAAATTTTTTTCTATCAATTATTGTTTTGTAAAATAGGGCTCAAAAAATTTAGTTGGACAACAATAAACTAATTGTTAAAAAATTATTTAATCAATTATTTGACGAACGCCATCAAATTAGGAAAACACTAGAAATAAGTTTGTGACCAATTTAGTAGTCACACATATCCTTATTATGTCTGTATTTCAATTATTGTATGAAAATTATATTTTTTTTTCATTACAGCGAAACGGCGGTGAATTTGGATATTAGTTCCGGTAAAGTATCATAATGAAGTAAAAAATGTTATTTTTGCGGTAATGAAACGGTAACGATAATTTTGGGTTCGTTAACGGTACGGTAACGGTAATTGACTAAAATTGACTATGTTTAGCATTAAAGTTTAGATAATTATAAATGCGTCGAACAATTAATATGAAACAGTTATAACAAAACTGTATAAATATTTTGAAATTTGATGCCTAAAAATTAACTTCATTAGTGATTATTAGCGGTGCGGTAATATTACGACAATGAATTTTAAAAAGTTTACGGTAACGGTAATGAAATTTGATTTATGTTTTTAACCGGTAAAGAAACGGTAACTATAATTTTGGGTTTATGTTTTTCAATATTTTTTATTTATATATTAAAATTATATTTGTTTAATTATATATATATATTTTTAATCACTAGTAAAGGCGTTAAAATTATGAATTGTTCTTGTTTTAAAAATATTTTCGAAATTCTCAATTGCTGTTACTGCTGATATTCTTTGTCTCCCTGAATATAAAAATAGATAAACCTATAAAAACACTTTATAAAACATTAATATTACTGTATTTGATTTGTTATAACTTTAAATTCATAATTAATAAGAATTAAGAAATTTTACTTTATAACTAGTATTAATGATTAAAGCTCGGAAAATATTTTATTTTCTTCTGTGATATTATTGAATATGATATTTTCTTAAAAACTAAAATATTGAATATATATTTACTAAAAACAACTAAAATATTGATTTATAGAAATTTTTATTTTACAGTGTTTTGTTAATTTTTAATTGTTTCTTTAAAGCACTTCGAATATAAAACTTAATAGAATAGAACAAGTTATTGAATAAATTTATAATAATGACGACTATCACAAAATAATGAATAAATATTGATTAAAAACTTAAAATATCTATTTTATTTTGGTTATATATTTTATTTATTTATACAAATCTGGTAATTATTTTACTTTTTTCATACAAAAATAGTGGTTCTAAAACTTTCTAAACTTAATTGAAAATTTTTGAAATTTGTTATAAAAATGGTGGGGTATTAAAAACTCTTCAGTAATAAATATTTTATATTATTTAAGGACAAAAATATTTGTTTATATTGATTTATAAAGTCTTCAAAACAGCTTATATTTAAAAGTATAACTCAAAAAAATTCTTAGTTCATTCGCGCTGACCTATAAAATTTTTTTTATGTAAAATTCCGTGCTTTATTAATGATAGTAATATTTTTGATAATTTTAAGTCAAGTTTAATTACAAGCTAAACGTGTGTAATTTTTTATTACCTTAACAATACTGTAGATTAGATTATTTATTACTTTATATTTAGTGATCTTCGTTACCGGTTATAAGACCGATGGTGACCGATAATGACCGCCGTTATAAAAATTATTTACCGGTTAAATTGCGACTAATACCGATAAATACCGAAAATATACAACTTTTTAGTTCACTTTTGCTTATAAATTACATGATTTTTATTCATAGTATTAATTTTGAGGTTAAATTTTAATTATTTTGTATAAAATGTTTTCGATTAAACTTAATTAAAGCCTCCATTTGGAAAAAACTGCTGAAAAAGATCAAAAGATTTTCTCAATAAAAAGTCATAATTTGAAAATTATTTATAAGCAATAAATGCAAAATTTGAGTTTCAAATATTGTTATAATAATTAATTTTATTATAATTCCAACATCTCTTACAAAGAATTCTTACACATATATACAAAAATTTTTAATAAAACCGTTTGTGACCGCCGATTTTTATTATTATTTACCGGTTATGTCATTAAGACCGGTTATGACCGCCGATTTAATTTTTTCATCGTGACCGGTAACGAAGATCACTATTTATATTATAAAAGGTTGCATTAATGAATTATATTTCCGGGTGGTGTCTATTGCTAACAGTTAATCATTTACAGACTGGTTTAAAGTTATGCAGTAATCTCAAGCATTGTACTTTTAAACTTTTAGCATAGCATTACTGTAAAAGTGTTATCGTTGAAAGGATCGAATACAATACAACAATATATTTACGTTTTGTTAATATTAAACCATATATTAAACTTTGTTCGTATAATTAGTTTGAAAAATAATAGAAAGCGCTATAATAGCGCTCTCAACACAACTTATGATTGTTGAAGTAGTGTTACCAGTAATGAAAAAGCGTGCATACTCTATAAAACAACAAAATATATGTGGCAATAATTACAATAATATAGCACTGAACGACTGAACGGCGTGTTGTTTTGCTTTGCGTAATGGTTTCACATGTGTATTCAATAACTGGTTTCCCTTGGAGTAAATTTTGCACTTGAAAGGGTTGTGTGTGCGATCTCTCTCTCTCTTACCACAAACCTCTCTCTCACTCCACTCTTCACTTTAATGCTTTACTGCCGCCGCGTAAGAGCCTTGAGATTTTTTTGACAAGTTTTCTCAATAGTGTGGTAATTCACTGAACTAATAAGTGTGTTTTTATAATAAAAATATGTATCGCATCATAGTTTTGCTCTCTGTTTTCATTAATTTGTGTGCACCTCAAACCATCAATAGTGGACTGTGTCCATCACTTAAACCAAAGAAAAATTTTGAAATCAATAAGGTATTGATTATTGATTATTGATTATTGACGGCAACGAATGATTAGACAATCTTAAAAACGTACGACTATTAAGTGTTTGATTGAATTCTCAGTTTTTAGGCGATTGGTATGTGGTTAGACGTGACCGAACCGAATCCGATTGCATTCGCCAGAACGTGACCACCGATGGCAACAAATACTATCTCACAGAGATTCGAGAACCTCATGCTAAAGGCGTATTTTTGTAAGTGTTTTCTATATATATCTTTACAGTATTTACTTTCGAAAGTTTCTTTCCAAAAATTTTTTTAGTTTAAACATTATCTATTATCTACTATAGGACACGTAAAAACGAAATTAGAAACCATAATAAGAGACAGTCACATTTATTTTTGGGTAAGTATTATTTTATTAAATAACTCACATTTATAAAGCATAAATCAAGTTTTCGGCTAAATATTTGAAATAGAAATAGTAAGTGGAAATAAATAATTCAATGCGACAGTAAATATTTTTGACAGCAAAGTATTAACGTCAGTAAGTTATTCTGTTTTACAGTATGTTTGTAAAGATAGGTTTAATTCAGATTTGATAAAAATTTGGGTTATAAACATTTTTTAAAGCATTTTTAAAGTATTATATATATATAGTCAGGTTCGAGAAAAGCTTCGTCATCTGAACTAATTAAGCTTATATTAATAAAATTTAAAAACATTAAATTATTTTCGCTGCACTGTTAAAAGAATGATAAAAATTAGTTATATGTTACAGGTTATATTTTGTAGAAACTCATATATTTGTTCAGGGAGTGGTATTTTTGCATGTCATGTGTGTAATTTATATCTTATAAATAAGAAATTATTTAAAAAAATTTTTCGACTAATTTTTCTGATGGTTCAATTGAGAAAACTTAATAATTTACTGCAGTAAAATTTAAATAATTCGTAACCGTGAAATTTTTTGCCATCGATTTTATTATCTAGAAAATATAGTTAATAATATTTTTAAAAAATTTATTAGTGGACTACTTTTGAAAGTTTGTTGAAATAATCTCAACTCATCCTTATTAGGGTTTTCAAGACATTCAGTAGATATAACAATAGTTTTACATTTCTGTTGCCCGCAAATCTTGAAATTTCTGATATAATAATGTTAAATCAGTATTTGTAGAAAAAAGAATGTTTAAAAATTTAAAATTTATTTATATTTTATTCTAATCAAATGGTTCATTATTTATAACTTTACTCTGAACTAAATAAAAATTTGATGAATAGAATACTTGTTTTGTGCAATTATCTCATTTTATTCAAATTTTTAACATTTGTGTTTGGAGTAAACATTGGTAAAACCGTGTTTATTTATATATACAATTTTCTTGTGATTTTGTAGAGTTCATAGAAATAAAAATTCTTTATCGATTATTTATTAATTTTGCTTTTTTGATTTTTAAGTAATCGAATAAATCTTATTGATATTCTTTATGAAAATTCTTAAAATTATATTTCTTAGAATCTTAAATTAACGATTTAACGTTTATTAGTATTTATGACTTAAAATAATTTTTCCTTTAATTATTGCAATTACATGACAAAAAAATGCAATATAAGTAAACACTTTTAATTATTTTAAAATAACTAATACATATTTTAGAAAACAGCTTAAGCTACTCTTTTCCTAAGGGCGATATAAAAATTTCAGGTTGAATCGATACATGCTTAGAAAAAAACTTTCCTAATTTAGTTTGATAAATTGTTATTAAAATTATGAGTTAATTTGTAGAATAAATTATTTTTTAAAAATCAGAGTTTTAATGAATCTTGACTTCATTTTTATTATAAACTAGAATTACGTTTTATGAATAAAAAAATCATAACTAATACTGAATTAATAAAAGTAACATATTGTATAAATCTTTAATTTTTTAATAAAAATTTTGAAATTCAACTTTTATTTGATAAGATCGAATGCGGTCGTCAGTCTAACATAACTATAAAATATAAAACAACTTTCGTAATTTTTAAATACTGATTCATTATCACTAAAATTTATCGACCAAACTTTTATAAGCAGGTAAACTCAAATAGAATATTTTTTAAAATTCTAACTTTGTCCTCGTTTACAAAACTAATATTTATGCTCCAATATATTGTATATCAATTTTACGGTTTTACGATAGTTATGAATGAATCAGACGTGTCGTACTTTTAATTATAATACTGTTTTTCAATAGAAAGCCTAAATTCATAAAATAATTGATTATATATTAATATTGTAGTAAAATGTGTATATATATTTACATTAAAGATGCTATAGGTTTGGCTTTTAATGGTTTATAATGGTTTAAACCATTAATTTGTGGTTTGGTTTGATTTGGTTTCTATTTTTTAAAAGTGGTTTGGTTTGATTTGGTTTAAACATTTTATGGAAAAAACCATTTCAAACCATGAACGAGTTTTTTAAATATTTATAATAATTTTTGCATTTAAAATAACCAAAAATTTTATATTTTTTCATAAAAATTCAAATATTTTTAAAAATATGCTTTAAAAATGTTAAATTTATGTAATTATAAAAGTGTTATCGTAACAAACTTTGAAAAATTTTATTCAAAAAATACATTATTATGTATTATTTGCATAAATTCAATATTAATGGTTTATTCGTTTATTAATGCTTTGGTTTGGTTTGAAATGGTTTGTACAGTAGAGTTAGTGGTTTGGTTTGGTTTATATTCGAAATTAATGGTTTGGTCTGGTTTTAGAAAAGTCAGACCTATAGCACCTTTAATTTACTTATATGAGGCAATATGAAAAACTTTTGTTACATATATATGCTTTTGTTTGACTAATTTATGATATATTGAGGCCATAGTACGGGTATCACTACTATCTGTACATCGTTTACGGACATGCAAATTAATGTCTATTTATTTGTCTAGTCTAGTCTTTACTAACACAATAGCATGAAATGAGAGCATACTTGTTGTCATTAATCAAGTTACATGAACTATACTGTACTTGAGTAAAATTACTTGACATTCGAATAAAATAAGTCTCTATGGTATTGCAGCACATTATGCGCTACACTAAAGTAAAACATTGATTAAATATGCACCATTAAGCGTGTTCATCCTAAATTTGCTTATCTTATTAATAATTGAGAGTAACTCAGTATAATTTACAAGCTTTAAAGTTAACTTTAAATTTTATAAATGTTTATGATCTGATTTTTTAGTTGTTTTTGAGTTGTTTTTTTTTCAATACTAATGGTTAATTAATTATTTATTTATAATCATATAAATAAAAAATTTAGATATACTTTTTGAAAATTAGATTTTAAGTAACAAACTTAACGTCTGAAATGTAAGCTGTTAACAGGTACAACTTTTTCAAACCGTCGAGCTCGAACCTAGCCGTTAAAAACTGATTTAAAAATATTTATCGTATACGATAATTTCGAAACTAATATTAAATTACATATAATAATAAAAATATTAAGCTATATGTTTTAAAATGTGAGATCAATTTCGGTAATGTAAAGATTTGTCAATAATTGAAAAATATGTGTTTAAAAATAACCGAAAATGAGGATAACTAATCAAAATAGGAAGACATTTGTTAAACTTTAAACTTTAATAACTTTTATTCTCACTTATTCTCAAATTATTCTCACTTCTGTTAAAATGTTTCTTATAGAATTGAGGAATTTTGAGTTATATTAGGAGTTCAGGATTAATTAGAAGTTAATTAATTAGAAGTTCAAAATTTTCAATCCACGCTATCTTAAGCAATAAAAATCTAATTCCAAATCATACACACATTTCCTTAAAGTAAAATATACGATTAGCACAAAAATTTCGAATAAAAATATAATTACGATTGCATTTGATAATTAAATATAATGTTATGCTGTTTCTCAATTGAATTTTATAACACATCAAATTTTTATCTTCCATTCATAAATCATGGTTTATCTGCCGTATCTGTAAAATTGCAGGCGCTCTTCATTTTTTGTAAAATTTTATTTATAGTTTTACTCGTGACGAGTGTAACGTATTTTTTTAAATAAACGTTTTAAATGATGCAATTATTGTTACTATACTATACTACCTTATATTTAATCCTTTTATTTATTTCTCTATTAATTTATTGTAAAAAATAAAATGTTTAATTTTTGTATGATTGATGTTTAGGTTACGGACAAACTCAGCCTCTTTTAGTATTGATGACTGATTACGACAATTACGCGGTCACATACTCTTGTATTCGTAGCACTTTCGGTCACATGCAAACGATTTCGATTCTTTCGAGGCATAAACTTCTTGCGCAGAGTTTCATTAACAAAATATATCGATTTATACGAAAAATGGGTCTCTCGACCAAACAATTATCGATTATAAATCACGACGAATGCGAAAATCCTGAGCTCAACTCATTTGGTTACGCGATTAACAAGCCGTGGACACTAAAAGACACCAATAAATTTTCGTCATATCAATTCGATGACATCGAAAATGACGATAAATATTGGCGATGATTGATTGATTCCATTGAGTCAATTAATTAATTGATTACCAAAATATTTATTCCAATGCTTTTTTCTGTCGCTTTTATATTGATTATCGTATCACTGGATAATATATCAGAACTATTTATTATTTTTTTTGACTCAAGTTAATTTGTTACCATAAATTCATTTGTTAAGATATTGAGATTGCATTTGAGATTATTTTTTATGTAATTATGAATAAATAAAATTTACATCATTTTGATACAGATTAGTGATTGAAAATTTTTGTTCATTACCGGTACGACAGCGAATTTGGATATTAGCTCCAACTTTGGTAATGAAGTTAAAAAATGACATTTTTTCGGTAATATAACGGTAACAATAATTTTGGGTTCGGTAACAGTAATTGACTAAATTTCAGTTTCACTATGTTTACCATTAAAGTTTAGATAATTATATCTATATATTTTCGTCAAACAATTAAGCATTAATTTTGGCATTTTATATGAAATAGTTATAACAAAACTATATATTAATATAAATAGTTTGAAATTTGGTGCCTAATAATTAATTACATTATTGCTGAATTAGCTGTACGGTAATGAAATTTGATTTTTGTTTTTTACCGGTAATGAAACGGTAACGATAATTTAAGGTTCGGTAACGGTTCGGTAACTGTAATTAAAATATGAATATTTTCAATCACTAATACAGATATATGAAACAATTACTATTGATTAAAATTTTTGAATGAAACTAAGACTCGAGTTTAAACGAAATCTAAAATAAATATCAACGCAAGTAAATTTACTATAAAACAATTATTTTAATATCATTAATAAATGAATAAAAAGATAAGTTAATACTCGCTTTAAAAAAGAATATGATATAAGTCTAAAAAGTTTATTCACATTATAAAAGCGATTGTAAAAGCAGTATAAAAGTGTTCGCTGATATTCATTGATTTGTGTAACTTTGATTGTATGACTGAATTAGCGAATATTGAGCATAGTATGTGAAGGTTATTGTAAGCGTTGAATGAATGCAAATAAATAAACAAAGACATTCTTGAACTGAATTATGGTATTGATTAAATGTTAAACTTTTTAATTGAACATTATTTAACAGAATTTATTTCACAATTAATATTAAGAACAGGAAACTTTATATCTAAGGTTAGCAGTAGAAAGTTCTGACAACGAATTCCTTTTATATTACATCTCTAAGTAATTTTTAAAACTTTTCCGCGATTA
The DNA here is from genome assembly GCA_034698025.1 of Phthiracarus crinitus. Lineage (NCBI taxonomy): Eukaryota > Metazoa > Arthropoda > Arachnida > Sarcoptiformes > Phthiracaridae > Phthiracarus > Phthiracarus crinitus. The sequence continues at coordinate 7,234 of JAQGAW010002080.1, read as the reverse complement.
CAGTAAATTAAATATTAAAGTTCGCAAACCGTTCGCAAAAAATGAATTAATGCCAAACAGTATTGAAGCTCAAAGCACCTGATCTACTCATATATAATTTTTTGCTCAAAATAGAATAATATTTAAAAAAGTAATATATGTTAATTTACTAATTATAAATTATTCAGAGTTATTAAACCAAACGAAAAAAATTCAAGGTAAAGTGAGATCATTATATAATTGCTGTCAGTTTGTTTTACGAATACACTTCAAGAACGATTTCACGTTTAAGAAGATTCAAAAGTTCATGAAGTTAAGAGTACAGTATGGGTTAAGTGCAGGATATTCTAAGATCATTACTCTAAAAATGATCGTAAGACCCTCTAACCTGTTTGTTCGAATTTCCTTACCATACATACTATAAATTGTAAAACTTTTTACAGTAATTCCATCGAATTGATTGATCTTTCTTTTTAATTTCATGCTTAAAATGTAAATTAATGCAATCATTCTAGTATTTATTTCTAAAAATAACCGAAATAACTAAATCACTGTCTTTAAAAGCAATAATTTAAAGTCTACTTTTAAGATCATTATATTCTATTTTAATTTTAAATAACCGAAAACGGCTGTCGGCAACAAAACAAACAAGAAAAGGATTTTACTTTTTCTGCACGAAAAAAGTATTCATCTATCAATTTAAATCAGATAAAGCCATTCCGATATAAGATTTGATGCTTAAAATGCTGAAATCGGTCAAAGAGTCACTCTGTCTCGAAGATATAGAGGCGATGAAGTCAATGAAAGATAGTAAACCAAATATACTCTAACTCTAACTCATTCGATACAATTTATATATTTAACCGTATAATGAAAAATTGTATAAAATTCAATGATAAATACAATTAGACTATGTAATCGTCAAAATTTTAGGCTTGAGTCCGATCTAAACCAGACAAAGTGAAGCTCGAGCACATCAAAATCCGACCCGACCCGATTTTTCTTTATATATAGCTTTAATTACAAAATCATAACATAATTAAATTTCTATTAATTTTGTTCATTCTATCATTATTTTATGTAAAATAATTCGCAAAACTTGATTTTAGTATTCTGCAATATATTAAAGTTATAAATGTTAAAATTTTGTTTTTTTACATTTTCTTCCAAAATAAAAAATTTTGAGCTTTGATACATTGAATCGAAAAGCCCTGCCCGGAAGATTTTTCTTAACTTAAGTCCCGAGCCCGACAAAGCCCAACATATTGTGTCGGGGGTCAGTTAAATACAACCAACATGTAGATTAAAAGAATTTATTCTATATAAAAGAAAGGGTTTATAATTTTCTTTAAAGTCTATGCATAATCTCGATTAAGTTAAAGTTAGTAAATTAAGAACTACAGGATTATATACTGTTTATGTTAAGTAATTTTTCTTTAATTCAGATAATACAAAGTTTTTAAATAACAGTTTAAATAATTGTAAACTTTATTTTGTTGAATACACAATCATTAAATATCTTAATACATTTGAACATTTTGCGTAGTATTAAAGAATTATATAATTTTAAATCAACAAATAAAATAAAAAATAAGATAATTTGTTTAATATTTGTTTTTTTTTACTAAAATCCATCAAAGCCATGGTTCAGACGGATTGGGATGAACGTAATAGTTTCCATTTGGTGCTAGTAATTGATCATTAAGACCATTATAAGAACTGAAAACAGTATCGGCATAATAACCCATTTCTGCCGAATCTTCGCAATACTTTAGTATATGAATTGCTTTTTCTACTTCTGGTATGCCATCGAGTTTAAGATTCGTTTTAAACTTACCCTTATTAGAAATACTCCAAATAAAATAGTCGATGGCTCGGCTGTGACTTACAGTTAAAAATCCGCGCACATAATATTCTTCTTCAGTGGGTTCTCTAACGTATTCTAATTCTGAGTCTGGTTTTTCAAATTCGGCAGATTTAGTTGGTTGTGACCATCCGTATGACGGATAAAAGTCAATCACACCCAAAGGCACTAATGTTCCGAAATAAGTAAAACCGTTGCCGTCAGTGTGTATAACGTCCACTAATTGTGCGTCATTTCTATTTAATCTTTTGTCATGATTAGCGGTCTGAAAACCAGGTCCCGCGGGATCGAGACCTGTTATTCGGGCAAAAACGCCGCTTTCACGACCCGCTTCACCAAACAAATGTGCGCCTAAACTGTGTCCGATTCCCCAAATTGTAGATTTTCTGGGGACATATTGAAAAGGAGCAGCTATTAAGCCAATAATTGGTATCGAAACTAGAATGTCAACTAACGATTGTGAAACAGATTTTTTATCACTCATATTTGAGAGAAAGTAATCATTCAAAGCAATTGCGTACTTCGATACCCATTTGCCAACTGCTAGAGTATTGGCCGCCGCTTGAGTATAATTATCGATTTGACCCCAATATCCAGGTTCGGCACCCTTTCCCCAGCCGACTATAGCTACTAACTCGTCGCCATTGTTTGCGATAATTTCATCTTTCATTTTGTGCAACCAATTAGTTGATACATCGCTTTTATATCCATGTGTTATAAAGATGAATCGTGAAGTCGGTAACATATTTGCTTTTATTAGCTCCGACACCATTTTTTCGCCAGTGATTTGGTGGGTAATAATCACTCTATCTTTATTTTTGCCATAAATATGTAATTCAGGAAGAATTTTTGAAATATCCCAAGCGATCGGAAATTTACTGAACCACTTGTTTTCGATATCAGACTGCGATTCCTCTTCGTTTTGTATCTCGTTATCACTCATTTTTACCTCCAGTTGGGACATAGACTTTAAATGAGTTTTTATGAAACAAATAATTGTAATTTTATACTTTTATATCTCTATTAAAAAATATAACTTTTTAATTTTTGCGTAATTTTGTAGCAGAAAGTTAAATGTCACCCATTAATGATTTTATTGCATGTATTAGCTATTATCGAACAAAAATTACTATAGAAATGATATGATAAAATAATAACAATAAAAATTCTTTAATATTTGTGTTCAAATTCCAATAGTTATGAAATAGATATTATCATTTTATACCATAAAAATATAAATATATATTTATTATGCTATGCTAAACAAAACGGAAAACGGTGTAATGAACTACTTTTTAATAATTACAATAAGCATGAGCTGTTTAGGTATTTATGCAAACACTTTTGTCTCATTAAGTGTTACAAACATTTATGAAAATAATAAATTAATAAAATGGGTGTAAACTGTTAAGAGATAAATAAAGTTTATGTTAAAAATAAGTATTCATTATACACAGCATTGAGCTAACGCTACAATAATTAAAAACGTTCAAATCTCGCCTGAATAGATGTCACTAAAAACTTTTGTCATTTTTTGCAGTTTTTAGCCCAGTATGTCCTTGAATTTAATTATTTAGGGTTAATTTGTTTTATATTAATGGCTCAACTTTAGGACACATTAGTAAATGAGTCATGAAAAGTGAAATAAAACACAATATTTTCTTCTTATACATTTGTAGCCACATTGTACACAATGTAGCGATTATTGATTTCTCAACTCTTATTAATTACTCTATTGGAAACTTATTAAAACGAATGATTTTGATTTAACAAATAAATAGTGACATCTAAAATGTAAAAATAAAATGCATATTTATTGTAACGAAAGCTCAATGCTGATTTTAATAAGCTTTTTACAAAATATTTTTCTATATAAGTCAAAACTTTAGTTTAGAAAACTAAGTTATGCAAGTAAAATAATAAGAAAACTATATTTAATATAACAACGTCAACTTTGTTGCTTACTTAATGTAACCTAATTTTTTAAATAAAAATAATACCAAAGAGCATAAGGTTTATGAGACCAAAAATCTGCAAACTTAAGTTCAGGCCTTAAGAGCAAAATGATCATAGACTGAGATTAAGTATATTACTAAAATATCTATTTTTTAAAAGTTGTCATGTTTTTTATGTTCGAATTATTGTTTTGGATATGAAAAAATAAATTTACACTTACAGTAATAAATGATATCATAGTTTATAGTTTTCATTCTTTTAAATTTCGATCGTTAATACTTTTAGAAAATTTTTAACTGGTTATAAACTATTGGAGATTTCAAAGAAAATCGTAGACCAAACGATTGATATTATTTAGTGAAAAGATGGTGGAAATGATTTCCATCCGTCTGAATATATTGACAATATGTTTATTCGTATATTAATTGAAGTGACGTTTGGTAAACAAATTGATTTCGATAGCGAACTCATCCATAATATGGTTTTGTTTTTTGAAAAAATACAGAAAAATACGTTAACAATATTCTTGTCCGAACCATTTTCCATAATTAAATATTTTTTGATATAAAAACAAATGAAAGTAATCAACAATACTATAGAATTGTTTGAAAGATGGTATAATGAGAGCAACAGTTTGTGCGAAATTCTAAAATCATCAATAAGTAGCATTAGAGATACAACTAGTAGTAATGACCAATCAATTCATTAAACTAATCAAACATAATTGGGAGTTTAACATCGATGTTATTAGGTATGACATAGAACAGTGGTTCTCAAACTTTTTCGTTACGCGACCCTAATATCTTAACAAAAATGTTTAAGCGACCCCGTTTTTATTCAACAAATCTTTTGAATTTTAATAAATGAATAATTAGCTTTAATAATCTGAGATCATTATAATGATTATTCGCGTTTTTATATCGAATGACTATTTATTCTTTTAATAAGGTATGATAACTCCCATGGATATATTGAAGTTAGAAAAATAATTGAAAATAGGCACATAAGTTATAATTATTTTGAATGGCGACCCTACTTTAATGTTAATTCATATAAACCATACGACCCAAAAGTTTTACATTGCGACCCTGTTTTGGGTCGCGACCCTAAGTTTGAGAACCTCTGACATAGAATACCGTATGGATTTTTTCGAATTTCATTTTTAAATAATCTTTGAAAGCAGATTTAATTGTTAGAGATTTTAATCATATATTTCAAATTTTAATTTTTTTATATTAATCCTAACTTTAGCAATAATATTTAAATTTGAGACTTGAAAAAGATCTATACGGTACTGTAATCGATAAACTATTTTTATTTAAATATCTTTAGACAAAATTAATTAACTTAGTTATACTTTATTTAATTGTTGTTCGTTTTACAGAAGAACTAACCCTAACTTATTTAAAATTAAATTAAAAATTCCATTATAAAAGAGTATTTTTCTTATTAAGCTGAAAGTGATTCAAATCATTTTACATTCAAATGGATATTACTTTTAATGGCTTATTACCCAGAAATGCAGTAAAAAATTAGTTAAAGCAAAAATTGGTTTTTTTATAATTAACATTATTATTATATAATCAAGGGGTAAAATATTATTTGATCAAAGAAAGTCAAAGAATTTTATTATTCTCAAAGAATTTTAAAACTCAAATTTTAACGATCATTTTATAATTCAAATTAACATTTTTAAGATTCACAAAAATTGACAGGTGAATTTTATGTATTATTTTATTAAATATATCAAATTTTTAAAGAAATTATCGTATTTTCTTTCAAAGGAATTTCAAAGAATTTTGAAAAAGTTTAATTTTTTAAAAGAATAACCAAAGAATTTTACTATTATTTTCAAAGAAAATTTTAATATTTACCAAAGATTTTTCACAGAATTTCAGTCAATTTCCTCAAAGAAAATATTACCCAATGTATATAATCATAATTTTTAATATTTATTTAGTAAATTTAACAAATCACCAGAAATCAAAAATAAAGAAAATTGTAGTTATGTGAAAACATTTATGTATGTGAAGCGTTGAGATATAAAAATTAGACTAGTAAACGGGCCCCCGACACGAATCCTCGGGGCGGGCCGGGTTTGGGTCTAATAATAAAAAACTCGGGCCAAGCCAGGCTTTGAAGTTTCTCTGATTTTTATGGAATATTCGCATTTTATATATTTCAGAGATTAAAAAAACTTTAAAAGTAACATTTTCGTTTAATAATTGTTAAATTAATATAAGCAAATAACAAAAATTCAACAAAAACCTCTAAAAGTGGACAAATTATTATTTTTAGGTCATATTACGACGAATTTTGAATAAAAAAATTTTGTACGTAATTGATTGAATCGGGTCGTGCTTTTGACTTTTTGAAATAATCATTAGCTGCAAACATTCTGACTTCCGACGGGCCCGGGCCCAAATATTTTAATGATTTACTACTCTAAAAAAATATTGGGCAGATGAGTGTATTTCATTAAACTTATTTTGTAATTTTAAAAACAAAACAAAACAATGGATAAATAATAAATCGTTTATTCATAAAATTTTTTCATTATTTGATGATCAAAGATATTGGAAGAATCTCTCTCTCTCTCTCTCTCTCTCTCTCTCTCTCTCTCTCTCTGCCCAAATATATTTTATTAATATTTACTTTATTATTATTTCATCTAAAAATTATTTATTGTTTTGAAAATCATATTTGGTTTTAAATATTTCGAAAATAAATGTATAAATTTTAAATTGTTGACATCCAAAATGTATTTAAGGCGACTGTCGCCCGTATTATAAAATTATTTTAATTTCAACCGAAAATATATGTATAACTATTTTTGAATCAAATTAATGCCATTTTCATTTCAAAAAAATTCATGGAAAATTAAAATTATAGAATGAAGGTTCAAATAAGGAAAGGAAATGTAAAACTTAAAATACCTTTTTTCCATAAACAAATTACTAGTAATAATGATTACTCCCAAATAATTTTGAAAATTAAAGGTTTGAACAGAAATTATAAAATTCATAATTTTTATTTAGAAAATTTTAAGCCATACATTAAATTTCGAAGTAATGCTATTTACAATTTAAAACTTTTAAAACATTTTTGTTAACGACGATCGTGGTGTCCATCATCGTGATGATGACCGTGATGGTGGCCATGATGGTGATCGTGACCGTGTTTGTGTCCATGATGGTGGTCATGACCGTGATGATGACCATGCTTATGGTGGTGATCGTGTCCGTGATGGTGACCGTGTTTATGGTGATGTTCGTGATGGTGCTTATGGTGATGGTCTGCCAAAAAGTTTTATAAAATCATATTAAGTGAAATATAAGATACTCTATAGGTTTATGGTTGCCAACCATGTCCGTGATGGTGACCGTGTTTGTGTCCGTGTTTATGGTGATGATCGTGTCCGTGATGGTGTCCATG
>JAQGAW010002079.1:0-16382 GCA_034698025.1 Phthiracarus crinitus | reverse complement strand
TAATTAAGTTATACTGTTTCCTGGTTTATATCAATTGTTGTTTACTGACAAGTATGTGGTTTTACTAAACTTACAGTAAGTTCAAAAAACAATTATGAAATAATTTTAAAATACGTGCTGAATACTATGGTCGAGCTAGTACGGACACACGGACAGACGGACAGACAGACGGACACACATGGTCAAAAGCATAAGCTCGCCTTTTTTTAAAAAAATTAAGCTAAAAAATGATTCATATTCCCAAAAAAAACCAAAAGATTCCTATTTCCATAATATCATTGTTTATACTGATAAAATCTATAAAAATGAAAAAATATTGAAGCATATACCGCTACCAGACCTAAAAAAAATCAAAACCGATTAAACTGAGACATAATTTTAGCTTTTTATTTATCAATTTTAGACAATTTAAGATCTTTTTGTACATTAGTTGACATTTTTTAACTCAATTTTAGATTTTTAGCTCACTTTGTAAAAGTCAGCTATTGGATTTGTCATGTCCGTCCGTCAGTATGTCTGTCTGTCTGTCTGTCTGTCTGTCTGTCTGTCTGTCTGTCTGTATGTATGTGGACCGCTCTATATTTATTAAGGGGTTTTTTCTCTATGTTTATTAAGGGATGGGAGTCTATTTTATTGAAGATAGGAGTCTATTTTAAGTGATAAATATCACAAAATGTGAGAAAAATGAACCAAAAATGGTAAAACTGACAAATAATTAAATAAAAATTGACTAAAATTAGGGTAAAATAATCAAAAATGGCTTTAATATCTATTCAATAATGATTAAAATAAGGTAAAAATGGATAAAATATTGTTTTAAATAAAATCAGTAAAACTTTTTTAATGTTAAAACCAATCACATATGCAATTATATTCTCTTATATAATACATATAAGTATCAGCTTAACAACAATTTATGTGATGTTGACTCGACCAAAGCTAAATAAAATGAATCAAAACTCACAATACACTCACTGAAGTACTATTTACAACAATATAATATAAAACTATAAATTTTTTTCATTTAAACAATATATAGTAAAAGTTATATCTGCTTAAAAACAAAAATAAAATATAGTTTTGCAACAATATAATAAATAAGTATGCAATTCATTTTAATTAAGTTAAACAATTTATTTTATTGTAGCAATAAAAAATAAGTTTTATAAAATTTTTATTTTCAATTTAAATTATATTGTTGCAATAATACTTAATGGAATGAACAATGAAATTTTTCTCATTTGTTTAAACAATGATTTACAAAAATGTATTAAATTAGTTAATAATAAACAATTTCATTTATATTTGTTAAACATCGTGTTTATATTGTTGCATTTTGAAAATAAAGCGGTTTTATTGGCAACCAAAATAGTGGACACCGGGATGCTATCCATGTTCGATATTCACATATAGTATAGAACGGGAATCGTTGTGCGCTTAAGAGAAAATATGGAAAATTTAAACTGGCGTTTTTTTTTGGCGACCAAATTAGTGGCCACCGGTATCCCATCCATGTCTAGATTTCATATATGTTTTGTACCGTAGATTAGTGTATCGGTATGCGAAGTTTGGGGAAAGTCGATAAGAGCGGTTTTTTGGCAACCAAAATAGTGGTCACAGGTATCCCATCCATGTATAGATTTCATATATGTTGTGTACCATTGCAATAAATTAAGCTTTGATCATCCAAAAGAAAATATTGAAAAAGAAAATAATGTATATAATGAAATTATTGATGAAGTAACAGATTTCAATCCAACTGAAACGAGCACGCCTACAAAGGAGATTAATTTCTCTCAAGGCTTTTTAGACTCAACTTTGAAAAATCAAACTGTTGTTAAAAACAAAGGGCAAAAAAAGTTCAACAAATTAAAAAAATAAAAAATTATTATAAAAACTTATCACAAAGAGAAATTTCAAATAGTTAAGATAAGACATGGGTTAATTATTAAAAAGATATGAAAGAATTTTAGGAGATATTTATTATGATGTCAAAAACCGAATTCATTCAATTCAATACAAAAATTATACAAAAACGCAAAAAAATTTGCTCCAGGGATTACCATCAATGATGTAAAGAATTGGCTTCAAACTCAAAAGACATATACATTGCATAAAATTAGTACCAAAAAATTTAAACGAGGTCCAATGGTAGCTAGATATGTGGACCAATGGTTAATTGTCAAATTAACTTTTTTATCCGCTTATATGCTTATTTATTTGTCCAGTTTACAATTACAGTCTCAATTACTATCACTTTCACTATCCAATAAAAGTAGTCTAATGTCCAATCGACAAGTTTAACACAATCTACAACATGTTATTGTAAAATGTTGTTAAATTTAATTTTACTGATTACTTACATTGAAAGTCGTCATTCAAATTACCAGTAAATTATTTTGATAATATTTTTTGTATAAAATATTATTAAATCTTATTTTCGATCATACAATTATACAAGAATTATTTATGATTTTTTAATATTAGGAGGTATTGCTAAATAAACAACAAAAACGATGTTTTAAATATAATTTATTTACTCAACATTTATCAATTTAATACATTACCAGACTTTCAATAAAAATTATTATGAAATAATAATAATCTAATCTACTAAACACTCGTTGACTATTAAAACACTTTCATACTTTAATAACCCAAACACAGTATTTACTTATCACACTACACGTGAAAGACACATATCGACATACAAACCTCTCATAACAACCTTGAATACGGAACATAGAACTAGTAACTGTCCATAATGTATTATATGACTACAAATTTACTTAACAATACTCTAATCCCTTACAAATATAATAATTTGCTTACTATACACACTGATGCACGACACAGCATTCATTTACAACCCAAAACCAAACCCTTAACATATGTTCGTTTCGAATAAAAAGTATTCCTAATGAGTATCCCATAGACATTTTAAATTTAAATTACATTGAATATTTATGTTGATCACAGAAATTTTAATTAGTAAACTTAACTAGACTCAGAAATTCTTAATAAATGCAAAGTCAATATTATAGTCAGTGATGCAGTTGTTATCCATTTAACATTATTAATAACATGCGAGCATTTTTAAATATTTATAATTCCGTTTATTGTCAAAATTTATTATTTATCTTGAAATTTGCTGTAATTCCAATATTTAGGTTTTATTAACGACTATTAATAAGCAATTTGAAAATGTTGTAATAGTTATGGCTCAGAAAAATCTGTTTTAACCGAACAAATTTTAAAGGTAGAATCCTCGGTTAAACAAGTATATTGCGTTACTTAAGTTAAAATAATGATTTAAAACGATTAATTTTTTAACAGAAAAAACCGATTTTGATGATGCTTACCGAAATAACCAAAATTCAAAATTTTAACCGATTTTCATAAATTATCATGAAAAACCTATTTTTTTTAATAATTTTTAAACGTGATTTTGCGTATTATTGATGTCTGTTTTTAATTTAGTTAGATAAAATTTGGAAAATCAGTGTAAATTCAAAATCAAATTTTTGAGTTTTATGAAATACTCAACCCTCCAATGAAGTCATACCCCCTAAACACTCCCTATTTTTTCTGATCTCTTTGAGCTGAATCATTAATATAGGTGTCGAGGGGCTGGGCATTACTTTTTGAACTTATTATATTTAATGAGTCGACCGAAAAATTTAACCGAAATTAGTCTAATTTTCTAACCAATAACCGACCGAATTTTAACTTTTTTCTGACCGAAATTTCCGAGCCCTAGTAATAGTCAACTAGCGTTCAACGAGTGTTTAGTAGACTAGACTATAATTATATTATAATAATTATTATTAAAGTCTGCGATGCATTGAATTGTTTAATGTTGTGTAAACAAATAAATATATTTAAAACATTATATTTTGTTGAATAGTATAGCAGGACTCTCTAAAATTAAAAAATTTTTTAAAAATTCTTTTATAATTGTGTGATAAAAAATTAAATTTAATAATATTTTATTTAAATATATTATCAAAATAATTTAATTTGAATGACGACTTTCAATGTAAGCTATCAGTAAAATTAAATTTAACAACATATTACAATAACATGTTGTCGTTTGTGTTAAACTGGTTTTGATTGAACATTGGACTACTTTTATTCGATAGTGTAAGTGAATGTAATTGAGATTGTAATTGAAAAATTGACAATTAATTAAGTATATAAGAGGATAAAAAAGTTTAAACTTAATATATTAAAAATGAAATTTACACTTTGTTTTTTTGTTTGTGCGGTTGTATTGAAAAGAGAAATTGTGAGCGCATGTGGAGCGAGCGGCTCTACCGGCACTGGTGCTGGTATTGGTGGCGCGGCAGGTGTAGGCGGTGCTGCTGGTGCGGGCGGTAACTGTGGAGGTGATGGCGGTAATGGTGGTAACGCAGCGGAGAATAGCATTGGTGGTGCTGGCGGTACAGGTGGAGCTGCAAGTGCGTCTGCAGCAGGAGGTAGAGGTGGTAACGGTGGATCTGGCTCTGGTGGTGGTTCAGGAGGAGCGGGTGGCACAGGTGGTGCTGCTGGTGTGGGTGCTGGAGGTAATGGTGGAGCCGGTGGTTCAACGACTGGAACCTTTTCTGGTGGATTTGGTGGTGTTGGTGGTGCAGGTGCTGGCGGTACTGGTGGTAATGGCGGTGATGGTGGGCAAGCGGGTCCATCCGGTCCTGGAGGTTTTGGAGGTGCGGGTGGAGCTGGAGGTGCTGGATGTTCTGGTTGTCCGGGAAAACCTGGAGGTAATGGAAATGGTGTGAACGGTGCTGCGGGTTTGGCCTGTCCTCATCTGTCCGGATGTTTATAGACATTGAAATGGCTTATTATAAAATTATTCAATGCTTTGCTTTATAATTTTTCTTTAATATTAAATTTGTTTTTGTTATATTAAATTATCTATTTAAAAAAATATTGAATTTGATATATATATTTAAATTAAGAATAAACTATTAAAAATTCGCAACTTTCTATATTTTGGTGCTTTTAATTATTTTTATAAATAGAAATCTTTTTGTATGAAATCATTAAAAAATTTATGGTTACTGATAAGGTTACTTAGCGTTCAAGTAATATATTTTGTAAAATCTGTTACGTTTGTATTAAATATAATATTAATTTCACAAAAGTTTTACCTTAATATAAGTGACAAATAAAATCATTTCAAATATGACATTACGTTCGGTTTACATAATCCACTTTTTATACAGTGATTTCAAATACAACTGAAGTATAGTTTTAACCACACTTATATACATTGCAATACTTTCTGAATCGCATTCCTTCAGTACCAGAATGTCTTGAAGGGCTTTAGATGTGTTTTAATAGAACATTTATCTATTATAAAAAAATGTTAACTAATACGTAGACTTGTTGTATCAGCAAAAAAATAATATCGCTATTTTATATGATAAAATTGTTTACGTTTACCTTACACGTGAACATATAGCTACTATTACGTTAGATAATTTGTGTTTACTTGAAAATAACGCTAACGAAATAAAATCCAGTAATAGTTTATTATTTTCTAAGACAAATATTTTAATCTTATTATAATAAGACAAAAAATTACTTCTACCTTATAATTAGGGCTAGTGTTTTCCGGGACTAAAAAGTGGTTAAAACGGGAGGGAACCGGGAACAAAAAATGTATTAAAACCGGGAATAGATACGGGAAAAATGTTTTTTATTTTCAAGTACAAAAAATTTATTAAACTAATTATTTTTCTAAAATAAGCAAATCTTTAAAACCTTTATAAATAATTTATAAAAATAATACAATTGATTCCATAATTTAATACATTTACATATACTTTTATAATTTATTAAATATTAAAGTTCTAAATTTAACTATATTTTGGTAAATATTTCAAAAACTGGAAAATTTTTCAGATTATAAGCATATCCAGGAATATTTTACAAAACTCTTAAATCAAAGAAAAATCGGGATAATAAAATCACTTTTATTTAAACTGTTATCTTTAATAGAATTTACTAGATTAATCTCCCGGTTATATAATTAAAGAAAAAATGCGGTATTTTCCAAGAAAATACTAGCCTTAATTAATATTATAAAATGTTTTAAACCAAACTTTACTAAAAATGTGTAATGGTCTGTAAAAGAAAGTGGTTGGAAAATACATTTAAAAAATTTTGCTGTTAAATTCTATGCGTAATGTTTTGAAATTTTATAAAACGAGTAATTATTTTAATTTGGGAAGAAATATACGTAAACAAAATTACGATAAAACGAAAATTTATTTAAAATACTTTTGATAATTTATTGATATTAAACTTTACAAAACATCAATGACTAGCTTTAGACCTTTATATAATATAGTCAGCACTTTGTATGGTTTATTATGAAATGGTAAACTACAACAAAACAATGACAATCACCAATTATTTGTAGCTCTGTAATGATGAGTTTGTGAACACTGTAACAGTAATGTGATGATTATATCGGTTCGGTTTATTATAATGGTTTACGAGAGGGGTTTCTTATCGGTCGGTTCGCTTCGGGTTACTATTTACGTTTCGGTTTGGGTTGAATAAAATTCTTATCAGTTAACCTTAAAATCCATTTTTGGTATTAACTTTTTATAAATCATTATGAAATTTTCATGACTCTATTTACTGAGGTGTGATAAACTTGAGCCGTTAATATACAATAAAATTAACACCTAATAATTAAATTTTAGAACATGTGTTAAAAAGTTATTGTAATAAAATGACAAAAATTTAAAGTGACACCTAAATTATCGTTATTTCAATTTATTAAATTAATAATGTGTTACCATTAGTATTATGTTTCAGTTTTCAATATTAAAAATAATTTCATAAAACATGCTTCATTGCTGGCAAAAATTCACAGTAGCTTTGAGACTTAAATTTAACTGACAGTGTCAGTCTTAACTGTTGTCTTAATTCTGAAAAGTAAAATAACTTAAATAATGGTAATAATAAAATTAGCAGAATATACACTCATATCACTTAGTTCTTGTTAGAGATAGACATTGCAACTCCAACTCCATTAGTGGAGCTTCAAATTTAATAGGGAAAGCAGTGGAGTTGTGATAAGTTTTAATTGTTAGGGTTGGAGTTGTTATGGAGTTGGATGAAGTTTGTTATGGAATGGAAATTTTATTTTTCCATAAAACATTCATTATAAAATTTCTCTGATTTTTATGTAATATTTCCTTTTTCTATATTTCAGAAATCGAAAAAATTTAGTTTACTTTGTAATGTTTTAGTTTATTAATTGTTAAATCAGTATAAACAGATTACTAAAACTAAACAAAAACCTTTTAAAGTTAATAATCCATTGTTTTTAGGGTCATATTTCGTCGAATTATAAATAAATTAATTTGCACGTAATTGATTAAAACGGGTTTAATCGGGTCTGGTATTTGATTTATTGAAATAATCGAGCTCGGGTCGGGCCAATCTTCAAACTTTCGGGCTTCTGTCGGCTGTCGGGCACGGATATGATCATATGAATAATTTCCTCAACCGAAATATAAAATAAATTTTCATTCACTTTATAAAACTATTAAATATAGTTTTCGATTTATAATAGCTATAGTGATGGCAAAATACGGCAAAATTATTTTTATATACGTATAAATACTTATAAATTAACGTATAATACGTCATGTATTTATACACTAAAACGTATATTTGGCATCACTAGTCATAAATCAAATTTTTGCTATACGTATATATACGTATAAATACATGTATAATACGTTATGTATTTATTCACTAAAACGTATATTTGCCATCACTAAATAGCTATTAATACATAATATAAGTGAATAATCTTTAATTATGAGCGAGTAGTAATGAAATAAATAATACAAGTATTTTTTAAATTAAAAGTACAATTGACTTAATTTTATTGAGAACAAGAACGACAAATTCACAGAGAGCTCACTTTTCAATATTATATATAGAATTTAACACAACACTGATTCCTAAATTTTATATTTAATTAAATCAAAATTTTTAACACTTCTTGTATGAATAAATATATTTAAACATTAAAACTTCAAAATTTTTTTGATATTATTAAACTAAAATATTTTTCAAACACATCTATTAAATCGTAAACCATAATGCTTTATGATAGGAGAAATAAGACTCATAAATGTTGACTTCCAGTGAAATGTTGCGAGAAAACCAAATCAATTTTTGTATTGCCATATCTTGTAACGCTAGTATTAATCAAATCAAATCCTTTATTATTCATAAAGTCAATATAATCTTTGTTTGTTTCGTTGTTTACATCGATATTAAAATCGCCAATGATTACTACTTTATTGTGTACTATTTTACTAATACATTCTTCAATTACGCTTAGAAAATTTAGTTTAGTCGTCATAGCTGAGTTGTATTTTAAAATGATATCGATTTCATTTATACTTATTGCTATACAATTACAATATGTCTTTCCATTTTGATACTTTTCATTGAATAGTAATTTGCAATTGACTTTAGAATAAACAGCACATCCGTATGCTTTTCTTTGTTTTTTTGATGTTATCTGACCAATTATATTATAATTATAGAAATCGATTTACTCGTCACTCATTAGCCAGGTTTCCGCAAAAAGCATAATATCCGATCTCATATAATTAGGGTAAAATTGTATATCTTTGTAATTTTTAACAAGCAATTGAACATTTTGATAAATAACTTTGATTCCACCACTGATATCATCGCATAAAAAGTTGAGTGAAAAATTAATAGAAGCTTCTGTTCTTAACCGATTAACTTATTAATATTTTTATTTTATATTTTATTAACCTTTTGTTTCGGAAATACAATTAAATTACAATCAAAATTTGAAATTATGATTATATTAAATTTCAAAATCCAATCAATACCTTTATAGGAAATTTTGTATCAATGCTTGTTTCTGCATAAGAAAATTCTTTGCTAATTTTCCTATTTATATCGTTAGTATAGCTATCACATTGAATTTTTTAAAATTAATGTAAATAAATAAATAAATTAAGGAAAATTTAAAATAAATTTATTATTAGCATTATACTTATTATTATTGTTCAAATAAAATATTGTGATTTAATTTAGCTTAATCTTTATATAATCCTTAATAAGATTTTTATATTAAGGTAATTTAATCTTGCTTTCATTTTCGATTTTAATAAAATTTCAAATTTCTATTACCTTTCCATTCTATTTTCAACAATTATCTTAATTTTCCGTAATTTTACTTTTAATTATATTTATAAAATTCATTAAAATTGTTATTGGCATATATTTAACTTTACTTTCACTTTTGTTTTCATAACTTTTTAAATTTCTTAAATTTCTTTTTTTTATTTTTCAATTGTATTTAACTAAAAGCAAAAGCAAAAGTCAATGAAAATTTTACTTTTGCTTTAAACATGTAAAAGTGAAACAATACGAATTCTAACAGATATAAACAAGTAATTGGTTCAGTGTCAACCCAATATATTTAAGCAAACTTTTCCATTTAAATATTATAAATATATTATTCAAAGTTTACAGTTTATAAAAAGTTTAAAAACAAATGATTGATTTTAACTCAAAATAGATTTATTTATGTTATTTTTAACAATATTTTCTCCATTTTTATCAAATTTTATCAGTATATAATAGATTTTAAAGCCTTTTTTAATTATTTCCAATTAAAATGTTTTTAAACATAAATTCAGAGCGCAATTTCTGTTAGAATCTATTATAATTCAATAATATTCTCAGATTTTTGTGTTTTAAAAATTTTTGGCATTTAATTAATTTTTTTATTGTTGCACATCTATATATAATTTATTTTTAAGCAGTTATTACTTTTTCTAAATATTTTTCTAATAAAAACTTTATAGTTTTATAATATATTGTTTTTAATAGCACTTAAGCGAGTGTGTTTTTAATTTTGAATAAGTTGTGTTTTATCTATCTTCGAGTCAACATCACATAAATTTTTCGTAACGAACCTCAAAAGTATTATATATGAGAATATGATTATACGCGAGTGATAGATTTTAACTCGAAACAGTCTTATTTATATTATTTTTATCAATATTTGATACATTTTTATCCTATTTTTATCCTATTTTTTATCTTAATTTAATTGTTTTAAAAGCCATTTTCGATTCTTTTGATAAAATTTTAGATTTTAATTTTATTATTTGTCAATTTTAGTCAATATTAAGCTCTTTTTGTACATTATTAGCACATTTTTTAAATAAAAAACTCCTATCTTCATTAAATAGATTCCTATCCTATTTAATAATATAAAGAAATAATTTATGAATAAATATAAGAACATTTCCACACACAGACAGACAGAAGGACATGTCATATCCAATAGATCCTTTGGACACAAAGTGAGCTAAAAACTTTAACTTAAAATTTATATTGTATTCATTAATATTATTAATAATAATATTCATCAATTTTTTATTTAGAATACCATTTTAAAATTGATAGTGAATTACTGAATTATTTAAGGTCGTGCCGTGTTAATGCTTATTTTTAAGGTGATTCTTGCTCTTCATTTGCAACGATAGACCATTTTTGATTATGTATAATGACATTAGTGTTAATTTTGAATTTATTAAGAACTTATTATTTTATTAGACTTAATAATGTGTGGATGATAATAATAAAACTTGAAGCTAAATTTTAGCTAGAGCTTAAGATATCACAGCTATTTCAGCTCTAGCTTTCATTGCTTCTTTATGCCACTGAACAGCTGTGTGGCATAATATGATTAGTATTTTTAAAAAATATTTTTTCTAAAGCATTTTTAATTGATATTTTATATAGATATTATTTAAATTTACAAATCCTTTAACATTCCATTACTGAAACAAAAGATTTCAACTCCATGCCATTACCGACATAATTAGTATTTCAAACTCAATTTTATTGAATTTGAAAGAAAATTTAATTCAATTCTTTTTCAAAATATGCAAAAAATATGCAGAAATAATGTAGAAATTATACAAGACTGTAAAATTTGTTATTAATATGAAATTAAATTAAGTTTTAAAATTTAACATTAAATATACGGGTTCAAAAACATGAAATAAATATGATACGATGTAAATTTTTGAAAATTCACTTTTTAAAACTACAATTCTAAGAAAAATTCATTTTGAAATTCCACTGCATTGGAAAAAAATTTTTTATTACTACTTAATATTCATTTGAGATTTTAATCGCGAATGGCTTCAATACTTGGAAATCGTAAATGTTTGAGCACCCATAGTGTTCCACTTTATCTATAATGTGTTTGTTGCTCTTCATTTATGAAAATAGACCAAGGTTTCCCAGAGGGTGTATCAATCACTCATAAATATCCGAAAAGTTGATCAACCCTTAACCAAAATTTTAAAAATTCGAGGATCAAAAAATTGGAAATATTGAAAATTCAAAAAATTGTTAATCAAAACTAATGGTGTTTTGAGACAATATTAATTTTTTACCTAATAAACAAATTATTATAGTTCAAATTCGTTGATTTTTCGACGTGTGTGGATTAAGCTTTCATCCTGAAAAAAATTTGGAAAAAGATGTTTTTCTTGATTAAATTTTGGTGCGTCTACCAAAAAAATTGTCCCTAAAAACCAACGATATTATATCACCTCTAAATGTTGATAAATAAATGAGCCCCACAGACCAGCAGATTGTGGGACACCCTTCGGGAAATTAATTATTATAATACTAGAATATACTCGGTATAACCTAATGACTAGCGATTTGAAAATCGTTAGAAAAAAGATGCTAAATCGTTCAGAATAATCGTTAAAAAAAGTCTTCAGAATCGTTCGTTAATTGTTAAAAATCGAAAAATCGTTTAAAATAATCGATAGAAATTTTTTAAATTTTAAGTACATAAAGGTTTTATGACTAGTTCTGGATTTAATATAGGACTAATACTTGATTTTCGGAAAACACAAAATGAATTTTATACTTTTACTGAAAATACTTTATTTTACTTACAAAAATTTAAAAATCGTTTAAAATTTTAAAAATCGTTCATTATTTTAAAAATCGTTCAAATCGTTTTATTCGTTTACTTAAATTTTACTTAATTGGGTTTTACAGTCATTCTATACTTGTTATTAATATATATTATTAGGATTTTAAACAATCGTTAATTAACGATTTTCAAATCCCTACTAATGACAATAAAAATTATTTTGGATAAGAAGTTGTTTATTAAACAATCATTAAAAATTTTGGAACTTGATAAGTGTGAATGCCTTTTAATTTATTAATGTTTTAGAAATTTTTAATTCTTAGTGAAAATTGTTTTTTTTGGTACAAATTTTTAATTTTAAATACTTAATACATAGTTTTTAAGAGAGGTTTCAATAAGTACGATAAGAAAAAATCACACAAAACATTCTCATTCACTTTGTTTGACGCAAATATGATTGAAAAAAAATTAGTTTTATGCTAATTTGAAAATATGATCATTATTGACTGTAAATATTGTTATTAATAAGAAATAAATTTAATTCTTAAAGTTTAACATTTATTATTAGGGTAAAACTCATCAAAGTTATTTGATAATCATTTAATAAATTTTTAGAACAATTTACTAAAATCTATTATTTATTATTTTAGACGGGGAGTGGAGAAAGATTTTATCAGGAAAAAAATTTTTAAAAAATATTTTTATTAATTTAATGTGTAGTGAAATAAGAATTTATTTCTGGTTTGCAACCTAATCACTACAAGCGTATCAAAACCTTATAAGGAAGCTTTAATAACAATGAGAATAATAGAAATTCTATAGAGGTTGATAGAAGTAGATAGAGGTTTATAAAAGGTCTATAGTAATCGAAAGAGTTTTATAGATTTAAATTTACGTAAATAAATTTTTAAAAATATTTATTCTCAAAATTGGGAAAAGTTAACTAATCCTTTTAATTATCTAAATTTCTATCAATTTAAAAATTATATCATAAAAACCTTAGAAAAATAATATTTATTTTGCTATCTTAAAATTTTTACAAGAAAAATTGGTTTTAAAAGTTTCTTTACTTAAAATTAGATTACTAAATTTTTTTATTAAACAAAATTTCTTAACCATTTATTGTTTATCATTAACATAAAAATTCCACTTAAATCAAATATTTTTGCATAATAAAAAACAAGAAACTTAGTACACATACTATCATTTTTGAATAGTGCTAAAAATCAGAATTAAACTCTATAAATTGGACACAATTATTTGCATTAAAATAAAATATAATTCCAAACAATAACTTATGATTTTAGACAATATAAAAATTCCATTACCAAAAATATATCAATAAAATACCGGGTGTTAAAAAATGTTTGTTCGTTTATCTCAATGAAGAAACAATATAAAATAAAAATAAATATACCAATAGATTCCATTTGAATCAGAGGTCATTACGGATTAAGACATAAATAATTTACATAATAAATTGAAAGATTACTTAAAAATTGAGATAAGCAAGTTTAATTTTATACCAATTTTTTTAACTGTTAATAATTTTAAATTGAAAAATTGCATCTCATTTTAAAAGTTTTACAAAATTAAATTGGTAATTAAAACTAAATCGATTTATTTAAAAATTTTATCATTTGACTATTTATTAGCATTATTTGATAAACTTTTAGAAAATACACTCTTTATATCATCAATAAAATATTTACTAAAAATTTAATTTAAGTACTTTATCCTAAGTCTTAATTAAGAAATGATGTTAATTCTTTGTTTGGAATATAAATTTAAACTAAGTTGATGTTTTTTATAAAAAAGTCTAAAAAAGTAACTTTATAATGCATTTTTATTCCATTTTTATTAATTTTAATAAATTTACTGCATAACTATTGATTGAGTCATTTGATTTTTGATTAATAGCGTTAGAAAATTTTCATTAAAATCCTTTAACAATTAAAAAATCGAATGACACTGACAAACTCAAACAGATAAATCTACATTTACATTCGAACTTGTGCAAATTAAAAATTCGACACAATATAAGAATAAAAATTAATCAAAAAAGTATTTATTTTGATTATTTTATCTCCAAAATTAGAAACTGTAGATTAGTATAATAAAATATTTCCACTTAAAGAAAATATTTCAGCGTCTATTACTTGTAGAATGAGGGTATTATAGTTATTTTTAATTACATTTAATATTAAGGTAAATAAATTAATTTTTAACTCACTTTAAATAAAGGATCTATTGTATTTGACATTTCTGTCTTTATGTATGTGTATATGTAGGTGGTCTTTATATTTATTTAATGATTTTATCTTTATATTAATAAAAGAATCGGAGTCCATTTTTGTAGATATGAGATTTTTTTAAAAAATAATGTGTTGAAATTTTACACATTTATGGTAATAAAAATGTTATAAAATGAGCTAAAAAGGTCTAAAATTGAAATAATTAACTAAAATTAAACTAGTGTTGTTCAATTTTAAATTTTTGATTTAAATTGTCTTTCACTTTTGCTAGATGTAAAAGTTTAATTGAAAATAAAATTGTGTTTGAAAGCGAAAGTGAAAGTAAGTGAAATTTTTAAAAAAATTGAAAAGCAAAAGCGAAAGATAATTTAAATCAAAAATTTAAAATTGAACAAAGCTAGTTTAATTTTAGTTAAATATTTCAATTTTAATTTTACTTTTGCTTCTTTATTTCGCTTTTTGATATAATTTTCAAAGAAAAGGAAAATTATTTTATTATTTCCTTTTTCTTTCATCATTTTAATTTCAATTATATTTAACTTTTGCTTTCAAATTTATTTAAATTTAATTTACTTTCGCTTTTGCTTTCATAACTTTTTTAAATTTAACTCAATTTCACTTTCGCTTTTGTTTATATTTTTTATTTCAATTGTATTTCGCTTTTGCTTAAGCGAAAGAAAAAATCAAAGAAAATTTCAATTTTGCTTTTATCTTTCAAAAAGCGAAACAACACTAAAATAAACTAAAGTTTGTACAATATAATCAAAAATGGCTTTAAAATCTATTATATATTGATAAAAAAATTAGATAAAAATTGAATAAATATTGTTTAAAATAAAACTTTTAAAACTATTTCAAATTATAATCATACACATGCATAATAATTTAGTTTATCTAATATTTTAGAGTGTTCGCTTAACAACAATTTGTGTTATGTTGACCCGAAAAAAGTTAAAACACAACTGTATCTAAATTCACAATACATTCGCCAAAGTGCTATTTACCGTATGTTCCACAATTAACCCAAAAGCTTTTATATATATACTAAGTTCGGATAAATAGTGTAAAATTAAAAGAATTATAAGGATTTGGTTTAATATTTCAAAAGTATTAAAATACGATTAACATAAATACTTTAATGTATTAAAATCCTTCTCAATTATTGTAAAGTTTAGTTTCTTATGTTTCGGTATGTTTCTTATAATAAAATACTTTACTCTATTTGTCCGTAATTAGTATAAATATTAAAGCTTTTGGGTTAATTATAGAACATACGGTATAACAATATAATATAAATCTTTAAGTTTTTTTTCGATGTAACAAAATACAGTAAAATTTATATTTGTTAAAAAACAAAATAAAATATATCTGGCCAACAATAGAAACTATAATTAAAATGTCAAAATATATTTAATTCACAACATTTTGTTATATACTATTGAATTAACTCAGAAAATAATAAAATGTGAGCTCATTTAGAATGTTCATATTCTTTCTTGTTTCTATTTAACTATTAGTTTTGATAATTCATTAATTTATTTTAAAATAAAGAAATAATTTATAAAAAATATTAATGTTTTAACCTTTCAATAATTATACAAAAAGTTCATAGACATTAATATAATATAAATTGAATTATGGGAAATTTTCAAGCGTTAGTTTAATCAATCATTAAGACCTAAAGTAACCTTCATATAGACACGGTTACCAAAGTGTATTACATGGTTACCATAGATTAATATTAATATTATGTATAAACAATCAATGGAAATTTTAAATTTGCGGTAACGTCGTTAGCTGTAATGCATTTGCGGTATTGTCGTTTGCGGTAACGTCGTTTGCGGTATTGTCGTTTGCGGAAACGTCGTTTGCTGTAATGCATTTGCTGTAACGTCGTTTGCGGTATTGCATTTGCGGTATTGTCGTGGAACCATTATTACTATCGATGCTCACTCTATGCACAAATCTGTTCGAATGTGAGAAATCTGAATACCAGTTCCATCCATAGTCACAACCAATTGTCGATACCATAGATATGTGTTAACAGCAATCGAGCATTGATTGGAATCCAAATATCGATGAAATACTGAAAAAATAAAATAATAAACATATTAGTAATGGTTTTTAAGTTTTTA
>JAQGAW010002078.1:0-16397 GCA_034698025.1 Phthiracarus crinitus | reverse complement strand
AACTTTAAAAACACGAGCTGAATATCAGCTCGAGCTTAAGCTAGCTCAGCTCCATCAGCTCCAGCTTTCATCACTAACATACAATATGTATATCAAAATGAATTGATTTGCTTAATTTTACATTTTAGGTTAATTTGCACAATTAATTTTTACTCAAATTTAAATGAAAAGCAGTCATTGCGGAAATATTTTAAATTTCAAGTGTTAAAGCCTATAGACGTGAAAACAAAGTTTTATAACGCAGAGGTAATACGTATTCTTATATTGAATGATCAACTTTTAATTTTTCAATTGTTTCTGTTATATTAACTTTTTTGTTCTTATGGTTATATCAATATTAACACTGCATGCTTATATAGGATCATCTTGTAAGCTCGACAATGATATATTCAATTTTATTCAATGAAATTAATCACATGATATATACTTTACTTAATATGTCTATAGAGCGATGAAGTATATTTGGAAGCTTTACTACAGAATTTGACATCAACTCCAATATGTTTAGAGAGAGTGATGCTCGAGCCTTCTCCTCATTTTGAAGTTAAACCAATGAACACTATAATTAACGACGAAAGTGAAGAGCAATGGGTTTTCGGCAAAACTAATCGTTTTAACCCACAAGAATGTCGGCAATATTTATTTTGTTTAATTCCTAAAACAGATTTAAAGTACAATTCAAAGTTGTTGAGGCATTTGACAGCAATTGGAAAATTAGATATTATTTGGTTGTCGGGAATTGGAGAGAGAGGACACCTCCAAACATCACAACTCGAACGAATGGTTTGTCTATCTATTAAAATATAATTGTTTTGTTAAATAATATGTTGAAATTTGTTTGAAACTCAGGCACCATCTTATGTAGATTTAAAATTAATTATTGAACAAATTCCGAGTAAAGTAGCGCTTAAGTCCAAATTTACAATAATATTTCGTCTAATAAATTGTTGGTAAGACAGCGAGAAAAAAACATTCGAATTTCACATTAAAATTAAATTTCTATAATTTTCTAGTGATCATAAAATAGATCCTAAATTATATATTGATAATCTCGGCATAAATCAAGCATTATTATGGTTAGGTCTTTCTGGTCAATCATTGGGTCCGTTGGAACCGTTGCAGTTTATCGACTTTAAGCTTAATTTGTATGCAGTTAAGAGTGGAATGCATTCGTTACCTCACATCAAAATAACTGACTCTTCCACTAAAAATGATTACGATTTTGATGAAATAGCTTTTGTATACGTAAACGAAACTATTAATTATTAAGAATTTTAAAAATAGTATTTCTACAAATACATAATTTATTTAATAAAAATCATTTAAAATATAAGTTTATTGATATTATTTATCCTTTTTCTCTTCATTTGGTTGATCTCCATCACAATTTTGAGACCTGCTTTCATCTTCAGTTTGTGGACCGCCACTCATCGCTGTTCTTAATTGTTCGACTAAATCCGGATTTGATGCTTGCATTTGCGCAGCTATTTGTTGGCCACTGTATAAACATACAATAGTGTAAGTGATATAATAGGCAGTCAACCAAATGTAAAATATTTAAATAAATTACTAAAAATTGTAATTTAATACAGCATAACATACGGTAAGTTTATAAAAACGATCACCAAATAAAAAATTATTTTAAAAAATCAAAACAATTCACATTTGGTATGAAATTGAGAAAATTTTGAATGTAATTATGGAAAAATAATATTAAAAAAATTGAATTTCGATACTAACGCCTGGAGGAGTGCTTCAATGCCTGTTCCACCGCTCGCTTCACCGCTGTTACTATTAGTAGCGCTTCCAGACATTAGTCCACCCATTCTTTTAAATAATTTAATTATTTATAATAGAAAAATTTGGATAAAAATAACTTACAAATTTTGCATATTCGGATCACTCATTAATTGTGTGGCCATATTCATTAACGCAGGATTGTTGATAAGCGAATTGATATCGAAAGGCAAACCTGGCATACCAGGCATTCCGAACTGAGATGATTGCTAACAAATTAAATAAACAAATTAATGAGTAAACACTTAATCGAACTAAATTTACAGTAACACTCACTTCATTCATTTTGTCTTCAGCTATTCGTAAATTATTTCTGTAACTTTCATTTTGTGGGTCTAATTCAACAGCTTTTTTATAGCAATCTCTAGCTCTGTGATGGTCATTGAGACTGGCATACGCCAAACCCATACGTCCATAAGCTTTACTGTATTGCGGATCATAACCGATCGCTTTCTTACAGTCTTCTAAAGCCAGCGTATGATTATTTAATTTGCTATACGCAGCCGCTCTAACAAATCAGCATATGGTAAACTTATATTGCAACTATTTATTCATACATATAGGTAATGAATATACGGTACAATACCTGTTACAATAATAGACAGAATTAGTACAATCAATTTCGATCGCTTTTGTATAGCATTGTAACGCTTCCTCAAATCTTTCGTTTTTCATTAAATTGTTTCCATCGTTTTTAAGTCGTTCTGCCTCTTGTTTTGCTTCAGCCGATACCTGTTTCGGTTCATTTTTAAATCCAATCTATAAATTGTCAATAATCAAACATATCATAGTTATATAAATTGTTATTATGTTTATAATTGATATGAATTAGAAGTTTAGACCAAACAATAGATAACATTGTTATATGCCTTTTAATTAAAAATATCACATTTCATTTCAAAAACGCATACATTATCTTTAATCGCATCAGAAAAGATGTCAACTAATCTCTTGTGACATTTGAGACTTTCATCGATTGGATTGATATCATAAGCGGCTTCTAAACACTGAATCGCAACTTTAAACGTAAATATTAAAGATTATATGAGTAAAACTAAATGTGATTTGTTATGCGTTCGTATTTCCTATTCATATATACCTTCAATACTTTCTTTCGCATCGTTTGATAGCGAATCGCTTCGTTGTTCATCACTCAAAAACGATATTATCGATGACACCAATTGTTTCTTTGAAGACATTATTAGTTATTGAATTTAGATCGGAATATCTTTATATGAAAACCAAACATAAACTGAAGTGATTCACCACTAAAATGATTATGCGTTAGCTTTACAGCCTTCACTATACTTTTAATTATCACAGCATTACTGTATAGCATTACAAAGCTTAGCAGCGCTTCAACCATGTGTTCGTTTTACAAAACAACACGCTATATAACAGATTAAATGATTCAGTTTTTAAAGTAAGTATTCTATTTTTAATAACTGAATGTAAATCACAATTCAATTTGATACGTAAACTGATTATTAATTTTTTAATTTTATTGGATTTTCCGGGACCAAAACTGGTCAAAATAGGAGGGAACAGAGAACATAAATGTATCAAAAACGGGAACAGTTCGGGAAAAACTTATTGTTGTTATAAAAATATAACAAATATGGTAAACTATTTTAGAATATTTTTTACATTTTAAGCGCACAATATTTTTCAAACTAAATGTATTTCTATAATAAGCATACACTATTTAAAATTATTTATAAATAAAATTATTTTCTAAGAACTATAAAATTTCATTTCTAAATTATAAACTTTATATTGATTTTGTTCGATTACTTTTAAAAAAGTTTATACTCTATACAGAAAAAAATACAAAAATTAATTATATTAAAATTAAAGGAGTTTAGAACAACCATTTAAAAATTTAATCTTAAAATTAGAATTTTGAACACAGTTTTATTTCTAATAATGGTAATAAGCTCTCAAATATCTTTAGCTCACAGATTTGAAGATTTTTCAATTTGTTTTGAGCGCAAACTAACTTTCGTCTGAGCTTATTTCCATTACTATTATTTAATCAAATAAATTTGTTCTTGTATGTTACAGACATTTAAAATTCATAAATTTGCTGTGTCACTAATTTTTATTGTTTCGGTAGTAATATGAAAAATTCATTTGGTGGCAAATAATTATTCAAAGTTATTGAAACCATAAACATTTTGCATTCAATGATATTTATTATTATAGTCTAATTAACAGTGTATTATAAAATACTTTGTGGCAAACGTTTAACAAAAAAACAAAATTTGTATATTTCATAAAATCACAGCATATTTAAACTAAACTCATTTTACTAGTTTTTGAAATTAATAATATTAATATTAGTGATTTTTATAAAGATAATTTGTTTTAGTATTATTTGGTTAATAAATTTTCACGCGAGTTTAGTTTAATTTGTTAATTAATTTTTTCGTGGAAGAATCATTTAATCTAGAAATACAAATAAAAACATTTTACTAAAATAGACCTTTATTATTATCCTCTCCAAACTCTTGAGATTTCAACTAAATATTTTCAATTTTATTATTTTACATAAAATAATTTTTAATAATCTAGAGTTTAGAGTATACAGTAGAACGATCTCTTAACTTTATACAATGAAACTAAAAACTGATTGATTGAGATTTTAGATACGATTTTGTTTTCGTAGCACGACTTTAAAGCTAAAGCAATGCAATACATCTAAAGACTTTACAGCTAACGATTGTACAGCTAAAATATATTTATAAAATTATTAATTATTAAAATTTGATAACTGCTCAAACAAACACTTATAATTATTTTGAAGGAAAATTCTTTTGATAAATAAAATCTAATTTTTCGATATTAGATAGAAGTAATTTTAATATTTTATAAATATATTTTAGCATATTAATAATCGTTAGCAGTATTGTTTTAGCTGTAAAATCTTGAAACATTTTTTATTAACGTCGGAATTATGTCTAATTAAGAATACAATAGATAATAATTAAATTTGTTAATTTTCTGTTTCATTTTTCAATATAAAAGTCGCACACTATATTTTTGTAGAACTTTTTTAAAGACTATTAGGAAGTATAGTGTATTAAATATACATTATATTATTTGCTAAAATTTTTAGAATTTTTCAAACTCAAGTGTAGATTTTATTTTGTTTTATTAAATATATTTTTGGTTATTTATTGATATTCGAATTCAAAAAAAAAGTTTTACTATAATATTCGGTTTGATTATGCGAAATACGTATTAAACATATTAAATAATACAGTATTAGAAACTGATTGCGTCGATTTAGTATTTACTGATACAGTATTTACTTGATCTCGAAAGTACTCAGGTTTTACTACATCAACGTTTGGTAATAGATAAAGTTGGATTTGATTTGACTTTTTTCAAACCGAACCGCACCGCACCGTTTTGGGAAATGAAAATTTCGAACGGAAACCGCAAAACCTCGGTTTAAACCGCCAAATATATTAGAATTAATTAGAAAAATTTTAAACTAATTTATATTAATAAAACGGCATTCATTTCAGTCTATATAATTTATTTTTAATATAAAATATCGTTAATTAAACAAAATTTCATTAAAATATAAAATTTGATAATTTATATGAAAGAATGCTTCAATATGTACGTAATTTCATTAAAAATAAAAAAGTTGCTACTTTTAAGTTGATTACATATTTTTATTTTAAATGTAAGAAAATTTATGCTTTTTGATAATAATAATAATTTTTAGATTATTTTCAAAAAATAAGTGGTTAATTATCATATAAAAATTGATTGGCGGTTTAAACCGAACTGTAACCAACTTTAGTTATAGATATGGAATATCGTAAGCTTACAAGCTTGTAGTACTGTATACTGTATAGTCTAATAGGCATTAAAAGCGTGTTATGTTGTTTGCATTGTCAATGTGTACGACATCTATAGTATAGTTTCTATAGGTTTATAATGTTTAAACTTAAGAGTTAATGTGTTAATGTGTGTGTAATGTATTTGATTATGTGATGTGATTTAAATCATAATAATAGCTAAAACATGAGTATCGGTGACACGTGTGTGGTTCAGGTGACAAACATCGCTCCCAGCGCTACCAATGACCAAATGAAGACATTGTTCTCGTTTTTAGGTCCAATCAAAGAAATCGTTGTGTATCCGTCTGAGTATGTATTGTTATATTGTATATATTGTTGATAATGATTATATTGTTATAGGGATTCTCCGATTCAGTCGACATCACGCGTTTGTTACATCCGATTCGCAGAGGAGTGGAGCGTTGGTGTCGCTCAACACTTAACTAATACTGTATTCGTCGACAGAGCGCTCATTGTATTACCCATTAATGATGGTAAACCATCATCACATCCAAACATGATTTTCGATTATGATTTTGATGTATGTTCAGGTAAAATACCAGATGCGGCCACAGCTCTAAGTATGACAAGTGGCGGATCACTGTCTGGTGGCAGCAATAATGGAATTGTCAGTCAAGTGGTGACCGGTGTCGGTGGCGCTCAAGTAATCACTACAATCGATCCGCGATTGACTGCATTAGGTTTACCACAATATCCTCCATTACCAGCTAATATGGATCCAACTAAAATCGAAGAAATTCGAAGGACTGTATATGTCGGTAATTTAGACTCAACTGTAAGTATTTTCGTGCCATCATTACAATGATATGTTAAGCTTACGGTACTTATTGTGTGTATTCGTATATTTGGTTCCACGACTTTTCAGCTCACATATAATTATAAAATATCAAAATTAATTCTATCTAATGTTGAAATATTAGATTTTATTTATCAAAAAACTATCCTTCAAATTAGTTATAAGTGTTTGTTTGATTTGTTATCGAATTTTCATAATTACGTTAATAATTTTATAAATATAAATTAGCTGTAAAGTCGTGATACGATATATTTATATGCTTTTACTTCGAATAGATATCAGCCGAACATTTACTAAAATTTTTTAATCAAATCGGTGAAGTAAAGTACGTACGAATGGCTGGCGATGAGACTCAACCGACGAGGTTTTCTTTCATTGAATTTACTGACCAGTCGTCGGTTGCAAATGCTCTGCAATATAATGGCGTAATTTTTGGCGGAAGACCTTTAAAGTATATTTGATTTTTTAAAAGTATATTATTAAATACTTTTAATTAAAAGTTATTTGTATTTAAAACAGGATTAATCATTCAAACAACGCTATCGTTAAACCACAAGCGAAAAGTTCAGAAGCAGCTCAGAAAGAGATCGAAGAGGCTATGAAACGCGTACGCGAAGCGCAATCACTTATTTCTGCCGCTATTGAACCCGGATATTTGAAATTTGATAAAATTTTAGAATATGCGGGAAAAGAGAAAAAATCGAGCCGAAGTCGTTCGAGATCGAGATCAAGAAGAAGCACATCGCGTTCACGACGCGCAGTGAGATCGCGCTCGAGAACGCGTAGATCGCGCTCGAGGGAGAGGAGACGAACGACGCGATCGCGTTCGAGGGAAAAGCGTCGATCGCGAAGTCCGAGACGTCGATCACGATCTCATGGAAGGAGATCTCACTCGAGAGAACGAAGGCATAGAAGACGCAGTAGAAGTCGAGAAAAAGAACGAATCACTAGAAGAAGAAGTAGGAGTCGCGATAAACCACCGAAAAAGAAACATTCGCGCTCGAGATCTAGGAGTAAATCAAAGAAAACCGAAGTGAAAGAAAAATTAAGAGAAGTGGAAAAGTTAAAAGAAAAATTGGCTTCGCTTACAACTCCGCAAATAAATACTGAAATCGATACCAAACCTGAAGGACCAGAATTACCACCAGAACCAGTTAAATCAGAAGTTATTGAAAAGATTATAACCGTTTCTGAAAAGAAAGAAAGGCGTACACAATCACCAGAACGAATTAAAGAATCACCAAAATCTCCGCGAAGATCGCCATCTTTAAGTCCTGTAAGAAAATCATATTCAAGACGTTCGCGATCACCAAAAAGGAGGTCCAGAAGTAGAGGAAGACATTCCGGTTCTCCTGTGAAAACAGAGCGCCATCGAAAAAAGAGGGATCGAGAAAGAGATAGGAGTCGTAGTAAAGACAAGTATTCGAAAGAAAAGAAAAAGAAGAGAAGAGACAAAGATGACACTTCGGAACTGATTTACAAAGAATCGAAAGTAAAAAGAGATTACGACGAAGAAGAAAAGGGTTATGATTCAAACTATGACGAACGCGCGCATCGATCCAGTTATGACAAGTTTAGAAAAATGTCGATTTCACCCGAAGACGATTAGCTTTGTTTTTTATTTTCATTATTATCAATAATTAAGTCATCTAACATTGAATTATTTAATAGTATTGTTTTGATTAAGTCTGATATGATATCATGATGTGTTTATAATATAATCTAATAAAGAGAAAAGTGTATGCGAACGCTTTATCTTCATTTTTTATGTTTTCATTTTAAGAAATCTTAAATTTCACAAAATTAAATAAGTGAATGGAAAGGTAATGGCTATCATAGTAAGCTAATTATACTTGAGCTACATTATGGATTTACTATTTTGAGCTATATTTATGAAAAATTCGTGGCTTTAATAATGCTTATACCGCTTTGTTTCCGCTTCTGTGCAAAAACTCATAAATACGTTGTCTCTTTCCGTTCTTTAAGTATTATAACGTTAATATGATTGTAAGATTATAATTGACTGAAATTGTTAACTTTGATTACATCATGTTTTAAAACTTCATTATAGTATTATAAGCTTATAATATTGTTGGTTACTTATAATAAATAAGCAAATTTAAATTTAGATCATTAATAATTTTTATATTCAATTTCATTTGAGTTTAATCACACTCTAAATTGAGTTACAGTATCATATAAGTGTTTGAACCTAAGCTTATATTTCCATAACTTTATGAATGATAGAACATTTTGAGCAAAACATTTCATAAGAAGTGTCACGTGTTTTCCTTATTTTTTAAAATTTTCAAGTAAATATTGTATTTGGAATTAGTGTTCAATTAATTAATATCACTAATTAATTCAATTTGGTTTTTTGTGATTCAAAAAATGGATAAAATAAAACATTTATCGGTTTATGAGAAAATAATCAATTTTATTGAAGAGTTAAGACTCGGGTATAATTGAATTTGAAATCAAATATTTATAATAACGTTGATGTTGTTGTCGATCAAACATTTTATTGTTTACATTTTAGTGGTATTATTGGTTCGTATAATTTGGCTAAAAATACTGTATTGATATTACAAGAAGTGATCAATCAATTGTTGTGGACTAATGCAAGGTTTGATTGAATTAAATAGAAAATATTTCAAAATAATTTGATTGATATCAATATTGCAGAGAACTATTATTAGTGGTCAAAGAAATAGGTAATAGTTTGAGCTCAGCAGAGCCTATAGAGACAGTTCCAGCGAATATGGTGTTCAGAATATTAAAAATAATTCGCGATGAATACTCGAATGCTGGCGGACATCACAACTTTGGCGATTTAGAGGGAGAGTCACTCCAGAAAATGATGACAACCGATGTCCACAAATCATTAGCTTATGACACGAAATTCGATAATTTAAAGGAAGCGATCAATGATAATATCAACGAATTGTTGAGCGAAATCGATACGAGCGCTAATAATATAGCGTTGCAATCACTCGAACATATTTATTCCGATGAAGTGATATTAACGGTCGGAAAATCGAAATCTGTTGAAGCGTTTCTTAAATATGCCGCTAAGAAAAAGAAAAGGTTTCAAGTTGTTGTCGCAGAATGTGCACCATTTTATCAGGTGATCAGATGTCGTGTGATCTTCTATTTCGTATTAAAAATATCGTATTTTATATTAACATTTACGTAATCTCTAACTGTTGCATAAATAGGGACATCAATTAGCAATGAGTTTGGCAAATGAAAAAATCAACACAACATTAATACCCGATTCGGCTATATTTGCAATTATGTCTCGCGTTAATAAAGTGATTATTGGCACACATTCGGTAATGGCTAATGGAGGGTAACATATATTAGATTAGCTTATATTAATTCTTAATATTGAAATGATGTGATACTAAAACTGATATTCATAATGTTATCATAGCCTTAAAGCAGTGAGTGGAGCCAATTCAGTAGCGTTGGCCGCTAAACATTATTCTGTTCCGGTTTGTCATTAATAGTTTTCTATAATCATTTTTTTGAGCATTAATTTTTGAAATTTTCAATTAACTGAAAAATATTCTTTAATAAAAATATAGAATAATAAAAAATTTTGTTTAATTTTTTTCCCAACGATTATTTTGCTGAAACAATGTGCTCAACTATTTATCTGATTAATCTATTGATTATTGATTATAATTAAGTATGTGAAAAACTGGCAAAAACGGGTGAGAAATCGGGAAAATAAAAATTGCCATAAAAACTTTATTTTGTTGTTAATAAATCTAAATTTGAAAGATTTTAGAACATTAATAAAAGACGAATTTAAAATAATTTTTAAAATAAATTTTGTTCTGCTTTGTAGTAATTTTTAAACAAAATGAATTTTTATTAATTAAAATATCCTTCAAGAACTCTGTTTTATAAACTTAATTTCAGAGAAGCTAACAAATTGAAAATTTTGTAAAATGATATAAATTTTTTATTATTAAAAAATTTTTTCTTTCAGAATATGTTTAAAACGGGAAAAATATAGACAATTTTCTTAAAACCGGGAGATATATCGGGAGATTTAATAAAGCCCTTAAAACGGGAAAATTAAAGTTATATTATTTTAATCAACGAAAGTTAATCATTTAATTAAGATCACAAATCGTTTTTAAAAACTGGAGTTATTCGCTAAATCACATCTTAATTCTAATATGCGTTTTATTGTATTAATGTTACAGTTGATCGTATGTACGGCAATGTTTAAACTGACGCCACAATATTTGGTGAGTCACGATCAGGTGGCGTTTAATAAGTTCGCGTCACCGCAACACGTCATGCCATACGAATTTGGAGATTTGGCCACTAAATGTGATGTCGTTAATCCAGTTTTTGATTACGTTCCGCCAGAATTAGTTACTATATTTGTTACTAATATGTAAGATCGCTATTATAATCATTCTTAACACACTTTATAATAATTTTGTTATTTAATAATTGAATAGTGGAGGAAACGCGCCGTCATATGTGTACCGATTATTAAGTGAATTATATCACTCCGATGACTATTTATCTTAGTTTCACAGTTATTTGTTTCCAATTTATTTATAATCCTAAATGAAAATTTAGACTAAAAAATTAATTTCACACAATTTTCTTATGTTTTTAATGGACTCAACTAATTATTTAAATATATTTATATTTACAACATCTGTAAAAATGTAAAATGTATAAACAATTTAAATTAAACTATCTTTAGAAATTTATTAATAATTTTTTGAAAACATTAATTTTATTTTCATAAATTCATTAAATACTCTAATCTCAAATATATGTATGAAATTTATGTTAAAAATTTTATTAAGTATAATAAGTAGGGATTTAAAAATCGTTAGAAAAACTAGTGCCAAATCATTAATTAATCGTTAGAAATAAGTCCCAAAATTGTTAGAAAAATTCGTCAGAAATATTTAAGTCTTATTTATTATACTGTAATAATTAGTTTTAGTGTTTTAATTATTACAATTTGTATTAATTAGCTTGGATATTATCAACAAAAAAGTATTTTTAAAATAAAACTGATTTGATGAGTCTCAATAAATAGAAATAATGGAATTTTTATAACTATTATTTTATGTGAAATTCTATTTTAATTCTAATACTGAATTAAAAAAAATTTAGATGTGAAAATATTTAATCTTCTTTATATCTTTTGTATCATTTTAAGTACATTTTAATATATGTTTCTTAAAATCGTTAGTTATATCAAAAATCGTTAGTTTCGTTAGAATCGTGAGAAAAATTTTAGTTTATTTAATATCTTCATTGGTTATTATTAAGTATGGTATGGTTCGAATTAAGGAATTCAGGTGAAAAATGTAATCGTTAATTAACGATTTTTAAAACCCTACTCATTATACAGTAGAATGTCAATACATTTATCGAAAAAACCTTTAATTTTTTTGAAAATATATTAACTGATTGATTATAATAATATTTAAAATAGTAAAATTATTTTTAAAATCTTTTGATAAATAAAGAGAATAATTTCTTCTACTGAAAATAATAAATGGAAAATAAATAAAAATTTTATTCTACAAACAGAATAACAGACATTCATATATTAAAATAAGAAATATTACTATTGGTCTAAATGTTTTGGACATAAAATGCGATTTATGTTGCAGCATATGCTTTAGTTTGCTTAAGTATCGATAAAACTTTGGGAATTACAATAACTGATATATTGCTACAATAACGACGTTTAAGCATAATTCATAGTATTTATCGCGGCCAAGTGATCATATAAGCATAATTGTAATACATGGATATATCATCCGTTTTTCAATCGTTATTAATCCCTTTAGATTTTCTGGAACTTCTTCCGAGATTATCAATTATATTTGCTTATTTATGGAATTTTGTTTGCCATTCTTTCAAGGTAACATGTGAAACAAAAAGTGAACTTTTATATCGCCTGAACAAACATTGTAATTGATTAAAATTCTTTTTTATGTCAATAATTAGATTATTGTCTTTGTTAATGATTACTCAAACCACAGCCCTTTACACAAATTACAAACATTTGTTATTCCATTCTTGATTACCTTGATTAAGTCATAGTAATTGTTCCTTTTTCTTTCGATTCATAAGCATTTTTCGTTTCACATTGAACAGTTTGTGGTAGAAAACTATAAATTTTATGCAAAAAAAACATGTACAAATATTTTTTTAAACATGCTTTTTTAAAAATTTGTATATCATTATATTAGTATATTGCAAAATAATTTTAAGTATAAGAATATTCACACTTTAAATGTTGTTCAAATTAAGTGTGTAAATGCCAATGTATGCGAAATCAGTCAAAAATTTGCTGATGATGGAGAGAGTACTCTCCGAAAGCTCAAAATAATAATAATAAAATAATAATAAAAACTGTCGTAAAAAGTTTTAAATATAATAATAATTTGACAGTATATCATAAATATATTAATAAAAAAGAATTTCAGGTAAATATATAAATTAAATTTGAGACATGGTTTATCAACTTTTAGCGACAATGGAATCAGTACAGCTTAGTGGATGATATAATAAATTCACTTTTAATAAAAGTGATAGCAATTATCGGATCATTACTTACCTCATTGTATATAACGGATATCAATACTTAATTAATTGAGTTTCTAAATGAAATAAATACTAATCTTTTAAATACCCGCTGACAATATAGTAATATTTTTTCTATCGATGTCGTTCCAATATATTTTAATTTAATAAAATATTCAATTGATTTTCATTCATTTTTACTCTTAACTTAAAATTGAAATTTTTTATCTGACAGATATACGGATTTGGGTTTGTCTGTCTGCCTGTCTGTTTATTAGTTGAAAATGAATTATCGAGATTATGGATCATATTTGCTTTATAATTAATTCATTGACTATACATTCATGTGTTTAATAAACTACGTTCTTAACTTCATAATATTAAATATAGTTGAAATTTAAACTCATGTTAGAAACATAGGAATTATAGTTTATTATTGATTTTAAAATGTACTATATTTATACATCTTAGCTAAACTTTACATTTTATTAACCTAAAAAATTTAATCGATTTAACAAAATTATCAGAAAAAACCTTGTAAAGCTTGTCGAAGTTTAATATTTCATTTTCATTTTAATAATTTATTTCTTTTATTAATATTAAGATTTTGCAGTTGATTTAATTTTTATATTACATTTTATAAACATTTAACTTTAATTATTTCATTTAATATTTTCTAATAAATATTTTTATTATATAATTTAATAGTTAGATATCATAACTTTATTTCAATATGAATTAGATAGAGGAATGTAATAAATGCTTCCTCTTTACATTTAATCAGTCTTTATATAATAATTATTTTTTATACAAAAATTTTTCTGTTTAATTCTATTTATTAGTTTTGAGTAATAAAAAGTAATAAATAGAATTATTTTAAATTATATTTTTACAAAATAGCAATAAAGCCAATAAACGTAATAAACGTAAATTTCTAAATAAAAACCTTGAAATAGTCGTTAAATTATCATTCAATATTTTTACATAGACTTTCCTCTTTTAGAATATATTATACAATAATATATGATAAATTTCAGTAACACATCGCATACATTTTATATATAATTTTTACATGTTTTACATATACCTTACATATTATTATACCAAAAATTAATTTTTGTGTTTCATATTTTCGTGCGCTTAAACTAACTGAGAAAATCTTAATCCAAAATACTACATACAATTATATTTGTGTCACTATTTTGCTCCTTTCCTGTTATGCGTGTTACTATAAGCTGGAAAACCTAACAGAATATTATCCGATAATACTACTTACAATTAAACTAAGAATTAAATGACCATAAGATTTTATATTGTCATCACAAAATCTAAATAACATTACCAATTAACTGATTGTTATGTTTTATATTATCTTGCGCTAAAAGCAAAACGAGAAAATCTTATACCAAATTATTATATTCAATAAATTTTGTATTTCTATAGTGCTTGTTTCAAATGTCATGCTTGTTATTAAAGCGGAATATCCTAACAATTAATTATCCCAAAATACTCAATTCATTTATATAAGCAATATAACAATATGATTAATTTTGTCATGCGCTAAAAACTATAAAAGAAAATCTTATCCCAAAATAAAATATACAATGAAATTTGTATCACTATTATGCTCTTTTCTACAGTCATACGTTTCGATATAGGCGGGAAAACTTGACAAATAATTATCCCAAAATAATAAACTGGTTTAGTTTATTATTATGTTTATACTGATAGTTTTGTTGGTATGAATTTTCTGAGTGCCTATGATGAGCAATGCATTGTCAAAGCTAGTGATAAATTATTCCGAAATTTCTTTTTGTTTCATTCTTTTTATGTTACTACTGAAATGTTAAAATAAAATCAAAAAAACTTTTTTGAGTTAAAACCAATCACATGCGAAATTATATTTTCTTACATAATACTTCTGTGTGTTAGCTTAACAAGAATTAATGTAATATTCACTCGACGAAAGCTAAAACACAACTGAATTAAAATAATCAATACACTCACTGAAGTGCTATTTACAACAATAAATTATAAACTATAAATGTTTTTCATTTAACAATAATAATTTAAAGTAATAAATGCTTAAAATCAAAAATAAAATATAGATTACAACATTATAATAAATAATTTAAATGCAAAAAATACTTAAAAAATGCTAAAAATTTGACTATTCTATTGAAGTAAATTAGAAAATAATACAAAATGAGCTCATTATGTATGTTCAGAAACTGATTTAATTCAATCTAAATAGGATTTTTCAGATGCTTTAATTTAAATATTTGAAAATATAACAATGAAAGATGACAAAATCGACTCGCAAAATGGAAACAAACATTAAAATTGATAACTCAATTGATAACATTTGTGTCAGGTTGGTTAGGGTTTCATGGTTTTGAATTTAACAAGCTTATATTTTTGTTAACATTTTTGATATTATATAATTTAAAAGGTAATGTTTCCAACTTTTTCAGTCTTTTTATAAATTCATTATTTCATTTTAATGCTAATTTATCTAAAATATCTTCTTCTTAAGCATTAAATACCTTAATTTTTGCTGTAGCGTTAGTTTTATGGTAGCTGTAGCTTTGACACCATTGATGTCAATTTTTAGATTTTTATCGGAACAACCTGAGTCGGCCTCGTGTCTGTAGTCTGTAACTTACAAGTTAAACTTCATGGTTAAGAACAACAACAACAACAATTCAATTTTTATTAACAGTTTATCTTTTCAAAAACGGAAAAACGAATGTAAATATTTCTTGGACTATGCCAATCGATTATTAATGTTGAATGTGTGTTGTGAATCAACTCAAGGTATTAAGGCTTCTGTTCTTAAGAAACCGTTTATGTTATATCTGTATCGCCAATGAAGGACAGATATCGGTAAAACGAGCAGAATAAAATAGAATCAAATAAAAAATGGCTAAAACGGAGAATATTAAGCGATATCAAATTCTTTTGTTTATTAAACAAAATTTAAGCTGTTGTTATAATTATCTCAAATATAAATATATAAAATGAAATATCTGTGGCAACTATTAGTCCCAAAATATATAGTTGTAATAATAAACCCTAAATATTATATTAATATTTATTAATTATAACAGTTTGTAATCATTACATTCTAGAAATTTGTAGATTGAATCTTGTAAAACTTGTATTATTTTTCGAAGTTTACTATTGCCTGTATGCCTGTATGCCTGTATGCCTGTATGCCTGTATGCCTGTATGCCTGTATGCCTGTATGCCTGTATGCCTGTATGCCTGTATGCCTGTATGCCTGTATGCCTGTATGCCTGTATGCCTGTATGCCTGTATGCCTGTATGCCTGTATGCCT
>JAQGAW010002077.1:0-16399 GCA_034698025.1 Phthiracarus crinitus | reverse complement strand
TCAATTTTTGTTCCCGAATTTAATAGTTATTTAGCTCCCGAATCCCGACCGATTTTGATGGTTTAAAGTCCCGAAAAATTGAATCCCTAAATATGACAAACAAAATATGTTAAGTATGTATGAAAATTGGTTAACATTTTGTTTCAAATTTATGTGAATCATTTCACCTAAAATAAGCCCACTTTCCATGAATAAGCCCATGGGCTTATTATTGGATAGGCTTGATCTCGAAAAACATGAATACTTTATAAGAAATTATAATATTTTAAATATTTGATTAGTTTAACAAAAATTTTAATTTGTTGTGCGGAAGAGCGCACCAGTATATCAATGTGATCTCACCATAAAACGATAACACCAGTACAATTATCAGAAACGATTAATTATTATTATATAATAATACTTATACAGTACTGTATAATACATAGTGATTTAGTCTGGGACCTGAGTCTAAACCTCAGTTTTAGACACTGAATCTGGAGTATCAATTAAAGTTGGATGCCTGAGCCTGACTCCCTTACCAGGAATCCGAACTTCCGAGACTATTAAACTTTTTATGATAAAAAAATGATATAAATATTGAAGACTTTTAAGAGGAATAAAGTTTTTTGTAACTTTTAAAATACATATTATAAAATTTACTTTTCTTACACAATTAAATATGTATTAAAAGAGTAAACTGAACATACCTCTTAACTATAAGACATATAAGTTAGTACTGTATAATAATAAGGAAACTTATTTATTACAAACTCATTATAATTAAATTTGGTGAAATTTTCTAAATATTATATTCATAACGATAAATAGAACTAGATTACGTACTACTGTATATTAAATAAGGATCAGATATTTCTGTTGAGATTTTTTTAATTGAATTTTTCAAAACTATTTAAAGAATTGTTCAATTTGTTTAATGCGTATTATATATCTTAATATATAAGTCCCAAAGTTTGTTTGTTTGTTTGTCTGTCTGTCTGTCTGTCTGTCTGTCTTTCCCTTTATAGGCTCCTCCCCTGGGGCCCCACCCCCTCGACACTATATCAATGGATCCAGCTTAATGAGTATGGATCAAATTTATAGGTTTGGAGGGTTTGGCCCACCCTTAGTTGGGTTGAGGTGGAAAAAATTTAACCGTAAACACCTATACCATTGCACTCGGAATAAAAAGTTATGTTGATTTGAGGGGTCACTCGATGGGGTGGAAGGAAACTCCCTATTGGGGTTTAGGTAGAAAAATTTCATAATTATGTACCGATGGTATGAGCAGGGGTGGGGTCCGGGTGGGTCGGATGGGTCAGAGTGGGTTCCGGATGGGGTCAGGGTGGGTCGGGAATTAGTTATAAATGTTCAGGTTTGGTTCGGGCTATGAAAGTTGGGGTTGAGTTGGGAAATGTTCTGATCATATTAGGGGTGGAATTTGAAATTTTACATTTTTTAAAAATATTTAATTTTTAAACATTTATTTTTCATTATTTCTTGCTTTATTGCTAGTACAATTATAATTGACATTTATATTTCTATTGTAAATTCTTTATTTCGGTAATTTCAGTCTGATTCTTTTCGATTGAAATAAACTATTCCCAAAAACTTTGTTTTAGCTCAAATATATGTTTATATTGACCAAAACATAACTTATTCGGTTAAAACGAAATATCCTGCCCTTAATAATAAAACATAATTTAAAAACTTTTATTAAATTTAGTGGAGATGTCACCACTGAAAGTTTTCGTAATGCGGCACATAATGAATTTTCTTACGATTAATTTTCGTTAGTTTTTAACTATTGAATAGATATTGCGATATTGTACTGATTCTTTTTGAAATAATTATTTCTATGCATTTTTTAAAAATTAACACTTACTAATATAATACATACTTGTATGAGAAAATTTAATCGTAAATTATAGTTAGATTTCAAGTAATTCCTACCTTATCTTTAACAGTTTCCAATGTCATTTTAATCTAAAATTGCTTCGTTACTGTA
This sequence comes from Phthiracarus crinitus, assembly GCA_034698025.1. Classification (NCBI taxonomy): domain Eukaryota; kingdom Metazoa; phylum Arthropoda; class Arachnida; order Sarcoptiformes; family Phthiracaridae; genus Phthiracarus; species Phthiracarus crinitus. Next base: position 14,412 of record JAQGAW010002077.1, on the reverse strand, counting down.
GAAAACAGTTTATGAGTTGCGAATTCCATTCATAATAATTATTTTTATTATTTTATTAAAATATATCAAGTATTTTTAAAAATAATTTTCTAGTTGCGTATTGCATTAACTGTCAAATTAAAAAACGAAAAAATAATTTGAATCGTTATTTTAATTATTTTTAGTTTGGAAAGCATACCCGTTTATTATTGCAATAAATATAATGATTTCTAAATACAGACTAATCATTTTACAGGCAAGAATTTTCGCATTTCTAATACCGCTACTTGTATAGCATTAAAAATCTGTTTTCGAAGTAAAACTTGTCGTACACATTGATTAGCAAGTTTTAAATTCTATTAAAGATTGAGTTTATTCGTCGAACGCGTAATGTATATACTCTTCCAAGAGTTTAAAATTTCGTACCATAAAACTCTCGATCAGAAATAGTTTTATTTTAGTTTTTTGATGATATTCTATCGCGAAACTAAACTTCTTTATAATTTATAGTCACAACATAGTCTACAAATTATTTTATTTTATAGTTCAAGGAATACTAAATATCTATGCGTGAGCTCTTTCGCCGGAGTTTATTCGTTTATGCGAAAACAGCTTTTCATATTTATTTAGCTTAAAATCAGCATTTAAAATTTTTTTCTTAAATTTTTGCAGACACTGTTTTATTTTTGGAAAAAGAGGAATCAAGAGTTTTAAAACAAAATCTCATTTAAATCCCAAATCCTCAAGTTTTTTAGAAATTGAAATTTCTTTTGAAAAAACTAGTCGTATTCTTAAAATAGGATAATATTGTTTGCATTTTACAAAAAGTTATATAAATCAATTAATGTTTGTCTATGATTTAACTCAAACATAGGTAACGCACAGCACATAACAATGTATCTGTTTTTCGACATAAACGGTAAAAACGTTTTATTGATGTAAATCAATACCTGACTGCTCGTTTAAATGCAGGTATTATCGATATATTGCTATTTTATGGCTTCCCACTACCTGTTGGCTCTGATTATATGTCCATGTCATTTGCATGTGCAGTCGAAGCGATTCTATTTATATTTCATATTCATGGCAGGTATTGACTTATAGACATGGCTTAAATAAATTAATGCATACTATCAATAAATAATGCGCAGAACACCTCTCGACGTTCAAGTTCATACATTATTAATCATAAGCATTGTTGCTTCAACTGTTGCTGTTCTTATTGAATGGAAATATAAATACCACTTTTTGTCATCATTTTTTCGTGCGTTATGCACAACATTGCAGGGAACGTGGTTTTGTCAAGTAAATATTGATAACAGTTTTTGAGCATTTTTTAAATATATAAAACTCATTTTACTATCGCTAACTCGTAAATTACTTTTAACATTTAAGGTTGGATTTACATTATATCCACCATTTCCTGGATCACAAAAACCGGACGAACACAGTCACAGAACGATAATGCTTATAACAGTAACGCGAAAATCTCATTAAACCTTAAAAGATTTAAATATTTCTTATTTTAGGCCGCATTTTGCTGGCATATCGCTGCCATCATATTCTTCATGTTATTTGTTTCGTATTGCTTTTACATAAAATATCGCCCATTACTAGTAAATGAAGATATTTGTGGAATGCGTCACTCGTCTCACGCGTATCCTTATGTCAAATATCGCAACTTTGAGAACGATGTTTCTATTGATTACAATTCGGTTAAACTCAAAGAGAATTCACACATTTCGAACAATAATTCTAAATTAAATAAATATTCATTAGACGAAAGTACTGAAGATATACTTTAAAAAGATCTATTGTTTAATATACAATTATGTTTAATATGTTCTGTAATTTTTTTACTCTACACTTATTTTATATCACTACTTAAAAAGTTAATTCAATTTTAATTTTAATTTTAATTGCCTAAAATCTAATAATCAAACTTCTGATCGAAACTCATTTGATTAAAATTTAGATAAGTTGAAAATTACAAACAGTTTTCTTACTCTGAAGTCAATATAAATTTTTATTAACTAATGTTGTAAAAAATATTCGCAAATTGAGTAATGTTTAGCGAAACGTTTGATAATAAATTAATTTGAATTATTTACGTATTAATATTTTATTATTTTTCGTGGCAAAAGTATTTTACATAATTTTAAAATAAATAGTAATTATTTAAATTAAAATTTAAAGTTTCTCGAAGTTCTAAGAAAAATATTGGTTGCGTCTGAGAAAACAAAAAAGCGATATTTTTTGCTAAGTCTTTAAAAAAATAGCTTATAAAACAGAGTGGTCTCACAGAGAAAAAATGTGCACAATTTCTAAACGAAAGTAAGTTCGTGAATGTAAAGTGAAAGCTGGAATAAGAATCGTTTTAAACGTTTAGGTTGGCTTTTCAAAGTCAAAATACTTAACTTGAAAGGAATGATCACTCCCTCTGAGCATACTTTATAAGTAACAAACTGAATAACTTCGGTAGTATGAGGTAGTATAAGGTAGAATTGGTAGAATACTGCAGCAGTCTTAGACTAGTGTAAGGTATAGGTTCAAGTAGTGTAGTGAGTTGTGTGTTGTGTGTGTCTGTGCATACGCTTACACATCCATACAGTATCAAGTGATCCCTGCAAGACTTGTTTTGCCTGCGCTATCACCTTATGTTGTGTTTCATGTTCTCAGTATATGTTCGCAAAAACAGCTCAAATTGAGTGTCGTGACCGCAACATACATCGTCGAAAATGGTCTTCCAGTTGTTTTCTTTAAAAAGATAAAAATTTAATAGTGTATATGCTATGAGTGACAAATCAGTTGATAGCATTAGATTAACCAATTCAACATTCACTGCCAATTTACACATGTTTTGCTTGTCAATTCAACTATTCATCTGTGGTTAAATAATAGTATTTTGTGTCTGTGAACCTGTAATTTTCGATAATTTGGTGTGCGCTGAATACACCTCAAAGCCTGTAATAGCATTGAAGCGCTTTTCAATTGGCTTGTCTTCGAGTGTAAATAATATTTATATCATCCTATTATATATATTATTATTGTGATCATCAGTAGATCATCATATTATATAATGCATCCATACATCTATACCTAACATCTATACTGTACTACAAGTCACGACTACTATTCATTATATATTCATTGCCAATTTATATATGCAAATATACATACTATAATAACTTAGTATATATGAAGTTATTAATGTGATTAAAAATAACGAATATAACGATTTCGCAAACCAGTTATTAAATATAATGAAGTTATTAAATTTAAACTTTAAAGTGTAGTTAAACTTTAATGGTTTACATTAAAAAAACTAAATTATATTTGTGTGCAGCATATGCTGGAGTAAAGCCATATATGAAAGAAATATTGAAAGAGTTGGAGTAATAATATTTGTTGTTTAGCTCATGCATCATCTCATCCCATCTCACACATTGACGTTCAGCTCAATAGCATTACAATACTGTAAGTCGGAATAGAGGGTCGAGTATTGACAGTATTGGCAGTATTGGCATAGGAACTAAAATAAACATCAACATGAATATGCTTCGAATGCGTTGTTGTCTAATAGCAATAGGTTTTACAGCTGCAATTCTACTTGCAATGGTTGTTCCGATAAAGCTTTTACCTGTGAATCAAACTCAAAGTTTTCCACTGAGTTTAGTCACTGCGGGGGCACTAAATAGAAATCTCGCAACAAAGAATAAACTTGTTGTGGCTTCGAATAATATTTTAAATGGTATTTATTGGTCAAAAGACTTAGAAAAACTTTTACCCAAAGGCTTTGATGAGAAAGACGACTTAGAATGGGCTTATTTAATAAATTCGTCAATCGCTATAAAAATGGTTGAGGGATGTGGAAGAATGCAAAATAGACTGATTAGTTTCGAAGATGGTTACATGTCATGTGCTCGTCACAGACAAAACAACGACCAAATACAAGGTGATATATTTAGCTTTTACTTGGCGCGAGTGTTAGGCATTAATAACTTACCGCCAGCCACTATTGCCACCATTGCGCTATCAAACACTTCTCCGAAATGGCAAAAAGTGAGAACACAATTACATTTAGCGCGTTGGAGCGCTAAACCTGTTGTATTAACTAAATATATCAGTGATTTAGTGCCCGCTTTTATACCTCATTTACTAAGATGTGATAATAGACGTCTGCATCCAATACAACAAGATATTGGGTCATTAAATCTAACGCAACTCATTGAACTTGTCCAGTGGTCTGATCTAATTGTTTTCGATTATCTCACCGCTAATTTAGACCGCATTGTAAATAACATGATTAATCAGAAATGGGACTCAGAAATGATGCAAAATCCAGCTCACAATCTGTTAAAAGTTAAAAGTAGCGGTCTATTATTATTCCTAGACAATGAATCAGGTTTATTACACGGATATCGCTTAATTCAAAAGTACGAGCCTCAACACTCAAGCTTATTAAGTGCTTTATGTGTCTTTCGAGAAAGTACTGCTAATCTTATCGAAAACTTGTACCACAATCAAAACGTATCGCATTTGATGAGAGAATTGTTTCAGCGATACGTTGTTGATCGTGACGCCTATCGATCACTGCCTTTTCTTCCTCAGCGTAATATTAACATTTTAAATCAAAGAATAGCAGCTGTGTATAACCAAATCAATTATTGTAAGAACTTATATAGTAATTTGAAAAATTAACTCAAATATTTATAATTAAACGTTTTGTGATTTATAACGCATACATGCAAACAAAATCAGACAGACAGACATAACACGCACATCAATATCCATACCATACCATAACGTTACCATCAAAACAGTCCATATAAGCTTATGTATTAACACAACACATACCGACAGCGCATTCACAGTACTGTTTTATACAATCATATAAGCTTATAATCAAATTCAATACTACCATACAAATCGAAACAAAAGTCATTTTTAATATCTGTGTTAAAAACAGTATATTTTGTAAATATTTAATCAATTCTAAAAATACTGTATTTTATACAAAAAATGTTTAAAGTATAAAACAGTGCATTTTTGCATTTTATTTGTAAATTATTATTATTTATTAAATCTCTCTTTCAAAATAAGTTTTTACTATCGAATTGTTATCTAATATATATTTATTTACTAGGAATTACAGTGAATTATATAGAAATTTTTGTCTTTTTCTTTTATACATTAATTCCAATTAAAAATTTAATACTTTTGCTTTTATTTTAGTTGATTCCGCTAATTTTTATTAAAATCTGTTAATATTTTACTAAAGATAAGTTAATTAGTTTTCGATTTGTTGCTCCATTTGGATTTAAACTCAGATGTTTCTGAAAGGATGTATAATCAATTATTAATTTTGAAAAAAATTTGTTTGTTTTTGAATCATAATTTTAAAAATATCTAAAAGATATAATTGATTTCATATTTTGATTGAGCTCAGCGTTAAATTGACACTAGAATTAAAATTTGGTGACAAATGGATTATGCTTAGTGTGTATCAGATTTGTTTAGTTTTAATTTTCTAATGGCATTTAAAGAAAATTTATTTTTTTGTTTGTAGTAAATGAAAAATAAAATCAATTAAAGATCAAAATTAGCAGATATTAAATAGTAAATTACACGCAAAGCTTGCAATTATCATTATTAGCTTTTAATCACTTTTTTATTTGTAAAATTGTTTCGTTTTAACGAGTAATTTACATACGATTGATACAGATTTAGCAAGTAATTTACATACAATTTATGTATATTACAGTACATTATATTTTTGAGAACACGTCTGATAAATTATTTATACATCGGCATAACATAGCCGGAAAAATTTCTAGCGATTAACGTTTTTAATATAATATTGGTTATAAATTTATAAATAATTAAATTTAAAAATCTTGTAGGTTAAAATGAATTGTGAAATAATTGTTAACATAAAATAAACAACACAAAAAAGATTTGGAAACAATAGATAGCCTATACAGTTCACCTGTCTAAGAAATTTGGAAAAATTAATCACCCCTATTCAAAAATTTTGAATATTCAAGGACAAAATATTTCCTCAATTTGGTCAAATGTAAAAAAATCCATAAAACAGATTAGTTTTTGTGGATTTTCAAAAAATCGTATAAATTAGTCGAGTTTAGCGATGTGTGGTGGTTTATGATTCTTTGGAAAAATTTTTTAACTCCCTTAAAAAATAAGATTTTTTAGATCTGACACCCCTAGAGCTTCCGACCTTGAATAACTATTCTTTAAAAGCATATTTATCTGAAACTAAAGTGTGTGACTTTTTTTCAGCTAATTAAATGATATAAACAGTAAATTTGATTTTTATAAGATTTATTTTAATGATAAAATTAACAAAATTAACTCGTGATTTTTGTTATTAACGTTAGCTTCGAAAAAAGAATTTCAGAAAAATTCACCCTATTTTAGCTAACGAACAGCGTTAATAAATGTATTCTATTTGTTTTACCAAATAAAAACAATTTTTTAGGAGCATTCGTTTCAAAATTAATTAAACTAAAATAGAACGTGACAATTATTGATTTATAAAAGGAAAGAATACACTTTAAAACTCGTAAAGAAATTAATTATTAACAAAACGTCTAATAACTGGGTAAAAATTTATTTCAGAAAACGTTAAATTTTTGATACAGTATAACATTATTGCGTTCGAGAAAGTGTCGAACGTTATCGTAAATTGTGTAGTAATTACTCACAAGTATGTAAAATGTCTATTCTTTAGTAATATTAAGAAACTAATTGCAAACAAACTATTGTTTATTACATTCATAAAAACAATTTGCCATAACAACGAAAAATCCAGTCAATATGCGACACGTCTTTGTTAGCTTTAAAAATAGTTAATTCATTTAAACATATCTTAATTAGCATTTGTTTGATTAAAATTTCAAGAATCTATTTTAATTTTAATTTTTTAATTCGTTAGTTTATTGCCAATAAATTTCATTCTTAAAAATTCTTATTTGTTTTATTATTTATTCCACAAAACAGAGTAATAACTGTTAAATTTCTTCGTGAAAAACTTACTTTAATTACTTTAAAAAATACGATTTCTCATTATAACGCGTGTGTTTAAGTATAATCAAATTAAATTTAATTGATAATAGTTTTAAAAATATATTATTCTAAAGTTTAGAAATTTTAATGAAAATATTCGGAAATATATTTGGAAATTATATTTCGGGTTAAAATAATGTGTTATTTTTATGATTCGTTTGAAAGTGCGATGCATTGTGCATACAGTATTTGAGCGCACGGTTTATAATCTTTAGTGTTTACTTTTTATTTTATTCGTTAGTGTTTCGTCTTTCAAGACTTTGTAACGTGTATTCATTTTGTTTAACATTTTTACTTTCCAAACATTTGTTTCAAATAATTGAATTGTGTGGTATAGTGTAAAACCAGTTTTGGTACTATAAATCATTCGTTGCCGTATGAATAAAAATACAATTTGTAAATATGAACATTAAAACATAGCAGTAATATATTTCGCAAATGAATTTTTTAGCAGTTCAGACCAAACCAACTTTTGATAACTTTACATTTAGTTTGTTTAAGTCACAATCATTTGCATAATTATCTTTTAGAAATTAAAATCAATTAACAGTTATCTTATTAAAAATTGATTGTTAAACATAAACAATATTAGGCACTAATTAAATTGATTTTCGTAAAACTAACAACTGTTCACACAAAAACTAAAAATCAAATTATTAAGTCAATTATTTTTTTTGTTGAAAAAAAACTAAAAATAGCTTTAATCGAATTGATGTAACATACATGCAAACTTACAAATCTACGCACATTTACACAGATGTAACGATTTCTTATCTAATATATCAAATATAATGCCGCTTTCAATTATTTTGATCCATTCATTTGGAGATTAATAAACTTTACTCATTAGTGCACGCAATCATTTTTTCTGTGCGATTATTTTTTGTTTTCCGACCAACGAATGGCGAATAGGGTTTTGGGTAATTGATAATTTTGGAAAAATATAACGCCAATATGACACTAGATTTATTCTAAATTGAAATAACAAGTTAGAAAGTTGGTTTGAAAGTAGTATGCGTACTATACTATTATTATTGTAAAGATTTACGAAAAGGAGAATGAATGCCTTAAAGCGTTTATGCGTTTAAAAAATGATAACAAGCCGGCAGGAAATCACTGCTGTGGTTGATTGTCAGTTAGCCCTAAGCTTTTAAAGATAAGACTTTTTCGTAGTGTGACCGCATTTCGTTATTAATATGGAGCCAAAGCATGCAATCTGTCACCTTATGTTTAATTATAACTATTATTTTAAGCACTTTTAACTAAAATAGCCAAACAAATGGATAATTACTAAATTATTCATAGGAAAATTTATGAAACCATCACAGTTTCGAGATTTTTTAATATTTGAAGAGATATCGATTAAAATATGCCCATTAAAGCCACTTTATAAATAACCTTTAATGTGATTCAAGATTAAGACGATTTCAAATGGAATCGTTAATTAATGACTGACTGAACATATTTTTCAGAGTTTACTGATGAAACTGTTGGTCTTAACAAGAAGTGGGAAAATGCAGCGGGGAGTACAAGATTAATGTCTCGGGATTTTTGTTAGAAATAAGATGGCATGAGGTGGTATGCAGACATTGGTTCGGCGATTCCAATAGGTGTGGCGACTCCATTAATTTATTTGAAACTGAAACCTTTTTTACGCACTTATTTTCCTTTAACGAAAATTTTTATTTCATTTTATTACTCACTTCAAGTGAGTTTTTTTCCTGCAAATTGTACTCACATTTTGCTTTTATTGTACACATTCAGCGAATGTTTAGTTATCTTATCAATTAAATGGTTTGTTAATAAGTTTGCAAATTATCATTTTTAAACCGCGATACATGCGTTTATCTTCTTTTTTAAAAAACGAGTGAAAATGCATTCACTGTAAAATATAATATCGTTGAAATGTCTTAAGAATAGGGATTATGTTAATGAAAGAATTCATATTTTGGGCGCCTCTGAAGAATGATTGATACTATCCGTATATTTTACCGTTCTATAAGTACACGCATAAAAAATAATTGCTGTCCATTTATCTGTCTCTAGAATTGCATTTCGGTGTCTATGCTTTCGTTGAGCTGTTGCCCACTTTAATTTTCTACATGAGTTAGCAATGATGGGATCGCACAATAGATGCGAGAAATAAGATTGCGTGACGTATTTTGAATATTGTGTGTGCGTATGCGTATGTGTGTGTGCCCTGCAATGTATTCTCGATTTTAAATGCAAATATTAGCTCAACGCTACTTAACTTTTTTCATTTCGCAATTAAAGATTTTATTTTTCGCAAATATAACACAAACGGGCAAAATTTCCAATTGTTAAACAAAAAGAGTAAATATTGATTCAGTGACGCGTAGTCAAAAGTTTGCAACAGAAACTATAAAATGTTGTTTGCAATTTTAAAATAAATAAATAAAAATGAAATAAAAATATACTATTTTTTTATCTAAACATATTAACTTTTCATGGTTGCAATGATTTTTTTGCAAAATATAAACTATATAAATTTAAGTGTATAACTCATTAAATCACATTTCTTTCACCAAACGTGTTAATTAAAATAAAAATATTAATGTTAATTGTAAAACAGATCAACTAAATTTTCATAATATTTAAATAATTTATTAATTTTAATTTCTTTATATTTTTGTTAAGATAATTTAATAATATCGGAGTTTTCCGATAACAAGCCCTGCGCTTGAATTCGGAAAATACGAATTTTGTCAATCAAATTATGAACCATAAATAAGCCCAGGGCTTATATTTGGAATTTTTTAAATTAATTTATTAATTGAAATACAAACTATTAAATTAAATTTTTTAGTCAGAATCTAAATAATCAAATCAATTTCAGTTTCTGAATCATGACTATTAATTAATTCGATATTGTGTTCGTTTTCTGATTCTTCGTCAGAATGCTCATAAGTTTTATCAAATAATAAAAATTTCATTAAAATAAACTGTAATTTTGATTTAGACTTGAATTATGTATTACTTTAGCTCTTTCTTTAATACTCAATAATGATGAGAATAAGCTCATTTAGTTTGAGCTTGAACTTGGACTGGTTGAGCTTAAGCTCAAAACCTGTGATACTCTGAGCTTGAGCTTCTAAAATCATAGTTGAATTGAGCTTGAGCTTATATGAAACCTAAAATCCTTGAGCTTTGATCTTACTTGAGCTTATATAAAATATAAAATTGGCTTCTGCTCCATAATTATTCTTTTTCAAATTCATTATCACTTTCAAAAATAATCTCTCTTTCAAGTGATTCCATTATTAGTTTAAAATTTTCAGTTAATACCAATTTTATAATTTAAATTTACATGAATTAAAAATTTGATTTGTTATCTGTAGGCTTAATTTTCATAAACCAATGTATTTCAGCATTGCCAGTAATAATTACGTAACTACTATGTAAAAAAAGTAATATGAGATCAAGTTTCCCAAAAAAATTTATAAACATAGTTGCAAAACAATTAACCTAAGCTCATAAAGCACAGTATCTCAAGCTTGAGCTTGAGCTTAATAAGCTGAAGCTCAAAATTTCGTGTGCTTAAATTTGAATTACAAGCTCGAAAAGGCTAATTGAGCTTTGCATTGAGCTTGAGCTATAGCTGGTCTGAGCTTGAACTTATTCTCATCACTAAAACTCAACATTCGAAACTTTTTATAATTGATTATTTCTTTATGTCGTTCACTGCTTTGGACACAAAATTTAGAACTGTTTTCCAATCAGGTCTATCGATAATCTTTAGGTGTGTTTACAGTATAGTTCACAATATCTTTATTTTCAGTTCTCGATTTTAAACCATAAAAATAATTCTATTTCAATCAGAAAGTTTTCTTAAATTTTTTTAATCCGAATTTGATAATTTTTCGTCTAATAAATACCATTGTCTTAATTATTTTCGATCAATTTCTAACTCTCTAAGTTTGAGAATAATTAAAATTATTTAACTTTATTTGTTTTGTAGATTCTATTTTTGCACTTAATTTATAACTTTTTCGATTCTTATTACTACTTTCCATATTTAAAACAACTATATTATTAAATATTTACAACAACTGTAATTATATTTGTACTAAACTTCTAGAGTATATTAAGTTCAAAATTATTTAGATTCAATTTCTTAGCATTAGATTAAGAATAGAAAAAACAAATATAATATGTTAAGCCATTGCGAAAATTATAGCACAAACTAAATATTTTTTTCCAATTTATGTGAAGTAATTCTCCTAAAATAAGCCCACTTTCCACGAATAAGTCCATGAGCTTATTATTGGATTGACTTAAGTTTGGAAAAGACCAGTAAATTTATATTTTTGTTCTCTAATTTTAACAAATTAAAAATAATTTTAATATAATATTAAAAATAAAATATTTTAAATTACAATAAATATGTGTTTATTTCTAAATTTAGCTTTTAGCTACTTTATTAAATTTTATAAAGATATTAAAAAATATTTTTAAAAAAATCTATGTTAGGATTCCTAAAAATTGCTATGATTTTGGTATTCAGAAATAAGGTAAATTTTTGAGAAAATTAACAAATTCTTTGATTTTTCTTTTAGTATATTAAAATTATTAGTTAGCATTACTTTGAGCCTAATTTTTATTTTAAATCAATAAATCATTTACACAATAATTAAATAAAATCACTATAATTTAAATACGATTGTTTTAAATGCTAACTTTCAAAATATAACATATTTTTCAAAAAAAAATATAAAATTCTTTGAGAAACATCGAAATTCTTTGGAATTTCTCTGAGAAAAATTGAGAATATTAGCTATTTTTCTCGAAGAATAATTCTTTGACTTTGTTTGATTAACGAATATTTTACGCCTTGTTTATTATTAAAAAATTTGAAATAAACATTGAAAAAGTATGTGGATTGGCATTGAATTGAGAATTTTTTACAATACAAAATTAATATTAATATCAAAATATGATATTCTACTTCGATTGTTTCATTTTATAAATAATGTGATTTTTATGAATTGTCATATTTAATACACATATTTAATAAAAAAATATACCATAATTGATGCCGAATATTAGTAAAATCATAATACATGCCATAGACCTATATAAAAAATCTGGACTTTGTTAATAACTTTTTAAAACACTCTAAGATGCTATAAAAATCCCATTCCTTATCGTTAGTTTCACAAGAAATATTGAAAAAGGCTTACAATTTTGGGAATATTGTTCGGTATCAGTCGATGATATAAATCTTCCAAAATCTTACTTGAAGTTCATTTACATTAATATTTTGTTTCAACAATTAGAAGCCTATAATTATTGCATAAGGATCTAAAATCCTTACTCATATTAAAATGTTTTAAATGCATAATGATTTATCATTCATGTAGTTTCAAGATATTTTGTACCCAAAGCAGTGTACAATACTGTTTATGATTATACTTCAAAAATCACATAATTAGTTTTAATGCGAATTATTCTTAATAAATTAAACTTCTTCAATAATTTAAAGCAAAATATTAATATAAAATACTAAGACAACAAAAAATGGAACATAACTTTGTAGTTCTGTATTTGGGTTTTTGCCTTATACACGAATGTACCTAAAATGTACAAAATATTATAATAGAATTTAATTAAAATAAATCAAAATTTAGATATTACAGTACTTTACGGTATATAAAATGTGATTTTACCTAAAGATGGTTCTAAGTTCTAAACATGTATATTTTAAACGTTTAGAGTTTAACTTTTTAATTAATTTAAAGGCTATAAACATCAATACCTAAAAATTAATTAAAAGTTCAACTCTAAACGTTTAAAATACTGTATACATGTCTTGTAATAATTGTTCTTAAATTACAGTTTTGTTCAAAATCATTAAATATTATCAAATATCACTGTTTCTAATAAACAAAATGATTTAATTTTGTGTTCCAATGTATACAAATTCAGTATTATTAATGATGATGACGGAGAAAGCGCTCTCCGAAAGCTACAATAAATAAAATTGATGTTAAAAAACTGTCATAGAAATAATATACATATATTGACAGTTATAACTTATAAGTAAGTACAACCAATATCGCACGAATCCATATTGTTTTTATTATCCTTCGGGGACATCAATAAAAGGTGTTTAAATGAAGAATCAAGTAATTCAAACCCCATTTATTTTTCCCGAATCCCCCAAATTCGCTCATTTTGCCCGAATCCCCCGAATTTTCTTTGAGAAAATTGACAAAATTCTTTGAATTTTCTTAGAAAATCAAAATTTGGTATTATTCTTTAAAGTAATATGATAATAATTTCATTTAAAATCAAGAAATAATTTACATAAATAGATAATAAAATAACCAGTTTTATAAACAATTGTTTTTAAAAAATCAAACTATGAAAATAAGAATATATTTTCTAAAAAAAAATTATTTTTCAAATTTCTTTTAGAAACATCAAAATTCTTTGAAATCTTTGAGAAAATTTTAATAAATCAGCTATTTTTCTCAAAGAATAATTCTTTGACAATAAAAAAATTCTTTTACTTTCGTTGATCAAAGAATTTAACCCTTGGTTATAAATATCAAATAGTTTATAATTAAGGCTGTCTTATATCTTATCAATAAAAATATGTGACAAATAACTTAAGTTAAAAAACGTTACAATTGTTGAGTTAAAATACCTTACAGTAAGAATAATAAAAATTAATTATAGAAAAATACGAATAACTTTTTGTGTTATTTATGTTTATCTAACTCGTAACGTAAATAAAAGCGATGCGGTGTCGCTTGCGCTCAATCCTTAAACAGAAAAAGAATAAAAACGCATCACTAAAAGAGATAAGAATTTATTTCAAATAAGTACTATACAGTATAAATTGACTTAACTAAGCCTTAAAGCATGATTATTTTATATACTCCATAAAAAATTCTAATGAATAATTTGTTCTTTAAAATTAACTCTTTTAAAACTTGTTTTCTATATAAGAACATTTTAAGTTATTTTAAAAAATCTGTAAACTGAAAATTACTAATTATAAAGCAATGTTTATATTCTATTGTAATAACAAAAATTTGGCACTTTATTGTTCTAAAATACTTCTATACCTCGTCTTCTCCTTATCTTACTTTACAAAATATATGAATATCATGATATAGACTTCAAGCTTACACAGCAATATATTCTGTTGTGTTATTTTACATTAAACCCCTATTTTTGATGTACTCTATCGATTGAAAGTGTTCAGTTAAAATAGGTATAACTCAACAGAATATATTTCCGTCAGACCTTTTCTGTCAAAGGGGTAAATTCGCTTTTTTGATTTTTTATATCAAAAGTTACGTCACACTCAAAATTTGT
>JAQGAW010002076.1:0-16408 GCA_034698025.1 Phthiracarus crinitus | reverse complement strand
GAATTTGAAAAAAGTACCGTTAGTGGAACGTTAATGGGATCTGATTTTTATTTTTTCCCGTTAGTGGAACGTTAGTATAATTTTTTGGAGCGTTAGTGGAACGTTAGTGGACTTGAAATTTCTAAAATTTTCAATCACTACTTCCAATTTAAAAAGTTAAACACTTATTTTTATGGGCATTAAATAATTAATAATTATGTTTTGATTAATTTGTAATTTAATAGACCGTTAACATCTTTAATTAAAAGAGAGAGACAATTCTTTTATAACATTATATCTATTTTCCATAATTTCTTAATTATGTTCGTAAAAATAATTGTTTGTCAAATCTAATCAATAAATAGTTTAGTAAATATTTAAAAAAATATTTATTATCAATGAAATGAAAATCAAACATAAGGCTGTGCTATGATTAATGGGTAAAATTTTCTTTGAGAAAAAATATTTAAATTCTTTGTAATTTCTTTGAGAAAATTAACAAAATTCTTTGATTTTTTTTTAAATTTAAATTTAAACTATTCTTTTACATTTCTTTTAATTTCATTTAAAATCGATAATTAATTTACATTAATATTTAATAAAATGACTACAGCTTTAAATACAATTGTTTTTAAAGTTTTATCTTGATTTTCAAAATTCTTTGAGAATTATAAAATTCTTTAACTTTCTTTAATCAAAGAAAATTTTACCCCTTGGCTATGATCTAACAATATATTATAAAACGTATGCTAAGAAACCATAGATATTTTGGTTTTAGTCAAATGAAATCGAATGATTTTAAAATTTGCTACGATTTCTATAAATCTGAAACACTGATATAATAAAAACCTTGTGCTCTCAATTACTCATAATAATCACATGCAGATAAAAATTGTTATCATAATAGTGCTGTATTTCTTTTCTCAAACTCAACACAAAATACAATAAAAGACTATTTCGACCAAATTTGAATCATTACATTACAAACACAATGAATCACAATTTAGGTACAAAAGTGTATTAACAGAAATTTCAAATTAAAATGCACTTCTATCGAATAATAAAATATATTCTATGTATAAATATTAAAAAATATTAAAATAAAAGCGATTGTTAAAAAGAAGTCAACAGCTAGTTCTTAATTCAACAGTTAAATAGTTAAGACAATCCAAAATATTGCAAATCTTTATTAAATATTTTATATTATCCCTTTTAAAATGCATAACGTAATAATGGTTTCGAAATTAAAAATTATTAACGATTCTATTTCAAAAATTGCTAAAACATTACAAAAAATTAATAAACGTTTTATTTCATATAAGAATATATTTTAATGGAAACAAAAATAAATTTAATGTTTAGAAAAACTTTTAATGTTCTTTTATTTAAAAACTAAGCTTAATTGTTTTTATCGAAATTACATTTGATTGCTCTTTGTTTACGCAGAGCCCGAATTCGTTTAAATTTTATCCTTGTGTGAAAGCGAGCGGTGAGCGTTATATTTTTCAAGCTCTAGAGTGTGCATCACAGATTATGGTGCGTGTTTTGTGCGTATGTGGGGGTATCTGTGTGGTTGTAGAAGTGTGTGGGGTAAGTGTATGGTGATGGGTATGTCTATGGTGTGATATGTGATTGTGTGTGATGTGCTGTGTTGGTGGTGATTGAGGTGATTGTGTTGTGATGGTGTAGTGTGAAATATATGGTGGTGTGTGTTATGTTTGTGCGAATGGTGTGGTCACTTAACACATTAGAATTAAATTAAAAAATAAATCACTACAAATGGCGCATTTATTACAAATTCATAAAATAGCTTAATTTTTTTGTATATGTTTTACAATTAAATTCATAACATTTTGCAGATAAAACAGTTTTTTGAAATATTAAAGTTAGGATAAAATGAATCATTTTTATTATAATACGCTTGAAAACAATATCCAGAAATGTGTTCAAAATAATATTACGAACAGAGAAAAACAATTAAATATTTATATTCCATTTGGAATAAATTTGTTGCGTATTTATATCACGATAAAACCAAGATATGTGGCGTTTTAATTAAACTAATCGTAGAACTGTCTATAAAACATGGATAATCAGCATAGATATGTCAATATAGGCAGACTAACCTTAGGCTTAGGCTCAGCCTACAGCCTAAGCTTATGTTTTTTTGTAGTCTTAAGCTCGAGCTTAAGCCTACAGCCTATCATTTTTTAGCAGCCTAAGCCTACAGCCTAAACAAAAAATAGGCTGACTAACCAGTAGGCTGTATTACGTAATAATATGTATAAATTAGTTAGTTTATAGTTTCAAGTTTCAAGTATTGCACATCCTTTGAAATAAATTGTTTTTAGTAAATACAATTAGAGATAGGGAGGCTCAGGCTACAGAGGCTTTTTTAATAGCCTGAGCCTCTTAATATGCATTATTATAACCATAAATATTTGGCATATTTTATTTCTTTCCGAAAATTTGAATGACAACCAAGTAAACCAATGTTTTATGACTCCTTACAGTTATTAAAGTTCTATTTGAAGAACTTTAATTAGCGCTATGTATTGAAATTTGTTTTAAACAAAAGTTTATGCAAAGAAAATTCAAATTAATAGAATTGACACATATATTTTGTTCTGTAGAGGCTTAGAGGCTAAAAATATTATAGCCTGAGCCTTAGCCTGAGGCTATGAGGCTACAACATTGGGAGCCTAAGCCTGAGCCTATAATAAAATTCAAAGTCTTAGCCCGACTTTTAGCCTGAGCCTCTACAGGCTAAGAGGCTAAGAGGCTAAGAGGCTAAGAGGCTAATAGGCTAAGAGGCTAAGAGGCTAAGAGGCTAAAAATTCCCATCTCTAAATAGAATCACTTATTATAATAAAATATTAAATGTTAGTATTTTGCCAATAATAAAAAAGGTTTTATAATTAATATATTGTTTCGAGCCTAAGGTTAAGGTTATAGAAAAATAGGCCTGCCTAAGCCTAAGCCTACAAATAATTTTGGAGCCTAAGCCTACAGCCTAATATAAATTCTAACCTGTCAGCCTGAAGCCTACCGACAAACCTTAGGCTCAGCCTATATTGACATATCTAATTCAGCATATGTTATAATGCTATTTAATAAATAACGGTTATATTTATTGAATAATATTTATATTTTAATAGATTATCGATATTCAAGGAAAACAGTATGAATGCATATTCATTGGCTCAACCATTAATTTTAAATGACAAAATAGATATTATTTTGTTCCCATTGGCTCAGATTTTGGCTCATCTTTTTGCTGAAAAGAGATTCCATCATGACATACACTTGTCTCGTGTGATGGAAATATTCGGTGGAAATCATATAATGTCTGTTCGGGAAAATAATCAGTGGTGTGAATTCGCTTATTTTAATAGTTTTCAGCCTAATGTATGGATGTTTATATTTTTGTCTTTATTAATAATATGGTTAATCACAGGTATTATTAATGAGTTATTAGATAATAATAATATACACATTACTGTTTGGCGATACAGTTCGGTTTTATTAGCCGAACCTTTTCCTTCAAAGGCTTATAAAAAGTTAATTAAAATTGTATCGCAACGTATAATGATTGGATTTTGGTTGTATTATTGTACGTTATTATTGGCTGCATTCTCATCTGTATTACTCGGATATTTTATGAAATCTAAACCCAACTTTATGATTGACACGTTTGAACAGCTTTATTCAATAAAGCATTTGAAAATTTTGTCGACTAATGGCAGTTATTTCTACAATTATTTAGTCAGGTTTAGAGATAATGATTTAATGGCAAACGATTTTAACAAACGTTTAGAAAAGTTTAACTATAAATTTTCAAATCCTTTTGAAAACATGAATTTTTCTGCAATGATAATCAAAAAACTTAAATCTGGAAATTATGTGCTCATAATCTCTAAAGCAATTTTAGATGGGTTTTTTAATTATGACAAATCAATTTTCCCTAATAAATTAAAACAAATTTTTTACGTATCCGATGGTATTATTGGACAATCGTATTATGCAATGCAAATCAGGAGAAAAAATTTAAAATTTAATATTAAATTAAACGCAATGTAAGCTATATTTTTAATATTTCAATAAATATTGAATAAAATCGTTAAGAATTAAAATCCACAATCAATATGTTGCCATATAAACGATTTTATATGCGTAGTCATTAGACACAGAAATTCTTGATCGTAATAAATTCATGATATATGCTCAGCAGTAGAAAACAATATAAACAAAATAAATAACACAAATGTAGACTTAAGAATTCTCTTTGAAAACACTTGTATTCTCGTGTCGAGCATTTATGGTATTCACATGATTATTACTGTCTTATAATAACTTTTTATTAAAATCAGTATACATTACTTACACATAGTACACATTCATTCATTGTATATTGGCTTATAATATTTATAAATAAACAATGACCGGAAAAGTAATCTGACTTGAAAGCTAAAAAACTCTTTTTATTTTCAAATTATAAATGTTATTTCGTTAAAAAGAATTAATAAAATAATAATCAATATAATTCGATATATTAATCCAGTCGAGGACTTTTTTAGGGCCCACTACCGAGCCCGACAAATCGGAGGTCCCTTTATTAGTTTTTCCAATACTGCCTTTCCTAAAATTATTTAATTTAATTTAATTTTTATAATGTAATAATCTTAATATAATTAATTTAGTTTATTAATAATGTATTAATGTTAACACTAAAGTGATACATATATCTTAACTGTATTTGGTATTAATCACATTAATGTTTAAACAATACGAATAGGATTTTAATGGTTTACGAAACTGGAATTTATGAACATTGGATTTATATTGCTAGAGGTTCTACAGATTTGGTTCAAAATAAGATTTGGATGAATAAATATTTTTATTTCGAATTAAATATTAAACGTATTAAATGCGTTTTATATTTATGGCTTATTGGAAGCTTTTTATCGATTTTAATTGTTTTATTGGAAACTGAATTTTTCATAAATAGCATAATAATTAAAGTTCTGATTGAATAATATCAATAATTAATATCAATTACACCAAAAATCACATAGAAAAACTTCATTTTGTTTTGGGAATAATAAGATTTTTACCAATAAACAAATAATTTGTTAAATTTTTAACTAAAAATAATAAAAAAATGAATTTTGTGATATTTAATAAATTTTTATTTGAATATAAGTTTATTTGTCAATTCGCTATTAAACAGGAAACTAAAATTTATAGATATACAAAAATATTAACTTTACATTATTAATAAAGAAATTATAAATAATGTGTGATTCAAATACAGATAAAAGATCTTTGCTATCAGTTGTTTATTTATATCAAAATGATCCAATATTTAGAGATAAATGTAATGTTTGCGATAAAGTTGTACATATGTTTCATATTGATCACATGATTCAGTGTGTTCATAATAATATATACGAAAATGATATCAATCCTATAATAATTCAATATTATGTGTTTTTATATATATTTTGTCATATGTCGCTTTCAATAAATGAGTTTAACAAAGATTTAGTTGATGAAAATTCAACTGCAGTTAAATTTGCAGAGAATTTGTATAAATCTCTATATGAATATAGAGTAAATAAAAGAAGAAAATATATTAAGTGGTCTGGTCAGAATTGGTTTGTATTTTCTACCTTAACGACAATGAGAAATATGCGTTTTTTCATTTACAAATCTGGCCTGGAATTTCAATTGAAGAATTTGAAACTTTTATACCAAAATTTAAACCTGAAGTTTTTGACCTTAATTCATGTTATAATAAATAATAATTATTATAAAAATTGTTTGAATATAATTAATCATAGAAAAAATAAAAAGATCGTGATATTTATACAAACTTTATTTAAAAATTAGTTTATTCTTCTAACTTATTTTGATATGAACATTACAATATTGTATAAATTCAGTTAAGTTTTGAATTAGTAGAATAAATATAATCAAAATTATTATTGTAAATTATTTTATTCAAGATAAAATTATAGTTTAAAATGTGTGACTCAAAACACGATAATAAGTCTCAGCAATCACTTGTAAGCTTGCATGCAAATGATTCAATATTTAGAGCAAAATGTTATGTATGTAATGAAATTGTACACATGTTTCACGTTGATCATATGATAAAGTGTGTTAATAATAATATATATTTAATCGATCTTAATCCTATTATAATAGAATATTATGTTTTTCTGTACATATTTGGTCATATGTCTCTTTCAATTAATGAGTTTAATAAAGATGTGTTTGATGATAATAAAATAGCTGTTAACTTTGCTAAGAAATTATATAAAGCTTTATACGAATATAGACTAAATACAAGAAAAAAATATATTAAATGGTCTGGTCAAAACTGGTTTATATTTGCTGCATTAATGACAATGAAAAACAAACGTGATTGTCATTTACATTTCTGGCCTGGATTTTCAAAGCAAGAGTTTGAAACTATTATACCAAAATTTAAATCTGATATTTTTTACAAAAATTCATGTATATAAAAAAGAATAATATTTTTACTAATATTTATTAATAATATTTTTTAATGAATTTAAATAAAGTTAAATAATTTTTTAAATAATATTTTTACAAAAATTTCATTATTATATGTATTTGTAGAAAATAAATAAATAAAATCTTTTTTAGATAATCCTTTTGATCTGAATGTTAAATACAAAGCACAAAATTTTCCACAACTTTTACTATTATAATCTTGTAACTGTAAATTATTATATATCCAATTACCATTTTTCTTAAAAAATAAGTAAACTTCTTTGTTTAATGGTTTCAGTCCGAAACTATCAAAATATTCTATGTTTCCATTTAATGGTAAATATAATGCAAACCAGTGTTTACCAGGAAGAGATGACTTGTCAGTATTAATAATAAATGAACATGGTCTTTTAATTTTTTTCATTGGTAATTTATCAATTGGTAAAACACCACAAAATTCTTTTCTAGTGAATAAATATGTTTTTAAAACTTTATTTATTTGAATAGTATCCATTAATAATCAGTCGTTACGTTTCTAGTTGAATCAATTTCAATTACGTTATCAAAAACACCATAACATATTAGTTTTAGTGGATTTGGTAAATTGTTAGCAAAATGTAATTCTATGTTTAGAAAACCTTCTTTAGGTAGATTTATATATTCGTTCTCTTTTGGATTATCAAAATCTGAATTAAAATTAAATGCATATAAGCAAACTTGACTTTTAAAGTTTGCATAACTAATATTTAGACAATTTGGTGATAGAGTAGCTCCTAAATTATTGAATAATTCAAAATATTCTCTTTCATAATTATCATTTGCAAAATTAGGTTGTAATGGTTTGCATGGTATCATTTCTCCATTTATATGAACTGATAAATAATTTAAATTGTTATGTTTGAATGCTAAAGCATTTTGTTTAAGGTCACCTGAATGTGCCTCGTGTTGAACTAATCCTATAATTAGTTGACTTGGCATTTGTGACATATAAACATTATCAATTACATAAACCGATTGACCTGCAGTTAAGTTAATAACCTTTACATCTTTTCTCTTAATTGGTAGTTTTACATTAGATTGTTGAATTGCCTTAGCGTGTGCGGTCAATAAATTTGGTGTTAATGAGACTTTTCGAATGTATAAACATGCATCAAGTAAGTTTAGTTTTGGATTTGGTTGATCAATGGGGTTAATTCCAGTAACTGCAGTGATGCAGTGACTGTATATTAGCGTTTACTGGACAACATTGCTAGTAACACCACCTTGACCCGCCTATATGCATACTACAAGGCTCAGTATTTCTGGCGTTGTGTATGCAGGCAGTCAGTTTTATGGGGTGTTCTATGCGTGTAGTCGGTGTAAGGCCACTGTACCTTTCATCAGTTTAAATTTAATAATGTGGAATAAAAACTAAAAAACATTGTTTTAATAATTAAAAATATTTTAAAATACTTAAGAAATTTAAAGATTAAGTAAAAGTTAAAATAAAGAAACTAAGTATTATATAATATTGTTATGTTGTTTTGTGTTAGACTTTTGTGTTGTATAGTTCTGAGTTAGCTCCTCAATCAAGGGCACTTCACAGAACTTGTGCTTTCTTATTTTTGTTTCTTTAGTTTAGAGTAATTTAAATATTATAACGTTCCAAACTATTACATAAAAAATATTTAATAAAATTCAATAGACTTTTATAACAAAATATATTATGAAAGCTTTTGCTTATCCTCTTTGTTAAAAAGTAAAAAATCGTTTTTTTGTCGATAGGAGTTTTTTGTTTGAAAAAATCCCTTAATTAACATAGAGAAAAAATTCCTTAATAAATATAGAGACCGGTCCACATACAGACAGACATACATACAGACAGACGGACATCTCAAATCCAATAGCTGACTTTTACAAAGTGAGCTAAAAAATAATTAAACAATTTTTTTGAAAATTTAATTCATATTTGATATAAAATATCGTATATTTAAATATTCATTAATTTAATGCAAAATAACAATAAAAATTTAAAAATCCTTCAAAATTTAAAAAATTGTTTAATTCATTTTATTTGTTTGAATATTTTCTTAAGATATAATTTTTAAATATGTTGGAAGTAATTAATATAGATATGACATTTCTCTCCATAAATTTGAATCATTTAAAAGACTAAAACTTTTCAATCCATTAATAATATTTTCAGTGAGTCTAATAGTCTTAACAAAATGCAGTTTAATCCTAACTATGATTCTTACAATAAAAATATTTATATAATATTAGAAGATATCGCGTACTTTTTAAATATAATTATATCCTTTAATATGTTATTTATTCAATCTGTAATTTTTATGATCACAACATAAATACTTAACTTTAATTCCTTAATGAAAAATTATAGTCAATCTTATTTTAAAACAATTTTAATGATATCTAGTTTAGTTTCACCACAAAGTATTGGTTTAATCAATAAAAAATAAATATATATATTCATTAAATTAATAAAAATAATTTTCAATTTGTCTTTTTATTAATGCAAATTATTTATTCAAATTATTTGGATTTATGAAATAAATAATACCTCTATTTTCATTTTCTAATATTACTCATATAATAATTTTTAGCATTCCTAGGTCTTTATTAATATTTTTATTTGGTTCAATTTATTTAAATTGGCAGTTCATTTATTTCTATATTATTTGGTATTATTTAAAATTAAAACTTAAGCAAATTAACAAAACTATACGATTCTTATTAATTTATAATAGTTTTCAATCAAAACACAAAATTCAATTAATTTTATCAAAAATAGAATCAATTCATATTGAAATCGAAAACTATAATAGAGAATATTTCATTAATTAGTATAGCATTACTTAACAACACTCTTTAAACACATCTTTAAAATATTCAATAAACTTTTTGTTAATTAATTTTGTTTTCAAGGACTGATAAACATTTCAATAAAATAAAAATATATATGAAAATCTTTAAATATTATTTAATGAATAGCTATAAAAATATATACTTTTAACATTTAAGAATAAATTAAACTATCAAATCTAAAACATGTATTACTTACTGTTTTCCAAATACCAATCTATTGAACATATATTTTAACAACAACTTATTAAATAACTTAAATATAATTGCAAAATAACTTAAAATCGTGTTCTATTTATACCTGATTTTCAAAAATTATATGTAAATTTATTTAAATAAAATGTAAATTTTATGCATATTTTTAACTAAAAATAACTTTCTAATTTAATTTACAATTTAAATTCTTAATTTAAATTTAAATTCCTGGTAGAACCAGGCTGCACCTGACACTAATATCAGATAAAATTTTTTAAGTTTTTTAATTGTTTAAAATTATTTTATAATTTTCAAAAATTTGTTATGTTAAAAATTATTTAAAAATTTAGCAAAATATTTGTTTTTTCGGTTAAAAACCTATGGAACAGACATTCCCTAACTACTTTTCTATTATTAAGAAATAATATTTCTTAAACCATAACGTTATGTATTAGTGATTGAAAATATTTTGATTTTTAAATCCATTACCGTTCCATTACCGAGTCTTAGATTTCTATTACAGTTCCACTACCGACAAAAACATAAATTTATACTCCATTACCGTTCCATTACCGTATTTTAAATTCCACTACCGTTCCTCTCATTACAGTTCCGCAACTAAAATTCTTCACCTTTTTTCTGAACTAATTTTAAGATATTTAAGTGTTTTTATGTATAAATATATAACTTTATAATCGTTTATCTTATAAAAATGATTAAAATTTTTTCTTAATGAAGAGATATTTTAATTCCTAAAAATGATTTAGATTGAAAACTGATTAAATTATTGAAAGTTTTTACGATTTTTATATTTCTAGAAATTTAACAAAAAATCTACTACCGTTCCATTACCGTTAGCAAAAAGTCTTTACCGTTCCACTACCGGCAATCTTAATTTTTTTCACTCCATTACCGTTCAATTACCGGGACAAATCTCAATTCCACTACCGTTCCACGGTAATGGAACTAAATTTTCAATCACTATTATGTATACTTTATTCCGTTTAATAAATAATGAACGTTAGCCTGAGACGAAAACTGATCCTATTATGTGGATCATTAGACTTTATTGTCTTTGAATATGTACAACATTTACTGAAAAATAGTAATTTACAGTATATATTAAAGCTTCCGGCGGTTCCATATTTTCCAAACCGCACTGAACCGCCAAAATCAGTTGAGAAACCGCAAACCGCTACTATTTTTAATATTGAAACTGCAAAAAACCGCGGTTTAAACCGCCAAACCGCGGAACCGCTTAATATTTCAATACTGATTAAAATTATCGTTAAACCCACTATTTATTATCAAATCCTCTTTATTTTTGTCAATTTTATTAATATGTAGCGTAATATTGACATTTTAGTAAGATTTTAAAAGTTAATTAATAATATTGCTATGCTTCGATAGCTGAGTAATTACACCAATTGATTTGAAAGTTATTTATTTAGTAATAACTATGTGTATTAATAAATAAAATATATAAATAAAATGCTTTTCAATCATTATTTATCATTTTTAGTTACTTTTTTAAGAATTTAGATAAGAAATTTCTTATAAAATATTTATTGGCGGTTTGGCGGTTTAACCGTGGTTTTTTTCTAAAAAATTTTAACCGCCGAAAACCGCAAAAATCTTATAAATACGAACCGCAACCGAACCGCCAAAAAAACCGCGGTTTAACCGCACCGCCGGAAGCTTTAGTATATATGGCTATTATTAACTTATAATAAGTATAATAATTCAGGTAAAATGTGTAACGTTATGAGAGTTGGTTAGAAAAAGTCATAAACATTCTAAAATTCTTACTATACTATAATTTCTTTCTAAATCAAATTGAGTTTTGAATATTTAAATTATTGTTAGTTCAGCATTAGTGAACTTGAATATACTAGTGTTGTATTTACGTTTGAAAGTAAAAGTAAAAGTTATGAATTTTTTGACTTTTTCTTTTACTTGAAGTAAAAGTAAAAGACAAGTAAAATTAAAAATTTGTTTAAAAGAAAAAGTAAAAGAAAAGTAAAATTAAAATATAAAAATTATACAACACTAGAATATACTAATATTTTTCATCACTAATAAGTATACTGTATAAGCGCAGAATCTATTTAATTTCGTTCTGAATCCTTGATCTTGGTCTGACAAAGAAATTTTGCAACGATGAAACAAATTTATGTGAACACTTCTTGTTTTGTCAACGAACCACTAACGCGCGCATTCTCTTGTCGTTTATATTCCCTGTTATTTATCAAAATAATTTTATTAAATTTCAAATAAGGTAAGTTACAATCTTTCGTTTATGCATTTAGTATACAACAAAAATATTATTCATAATATTAATTAAAATCTAATTATAGTTATAGTATTGTGTTATTTTGTTTATATAATGAGAAAAAAATTAATTCGATATTTATTTTTAGATTTGTTTATATAATAGTACCATATGATAGATTTATAGTTATTAATAGATTCATTTGTTTATGTAATATTTTGATTCATATGTTTACATATTCTTATTATTGCTAATGTTAATGTAATCTTATTTTTTAATTAAAAAAATATTTAATTTAACAATATGTTGTGAATTATTTTGATTTCTTTAACTTTAAAATTAAAATATAAATGATAATAATAAAAAATTAAAAAAGGAAAAAAAATTTTTATTAATAATAATAATAAAAAATTGAGTGAAAAATTAAAACTATTGAGAAATAAATTGAAATTGAATATTAGGTATTTAAATGATTACATGATTTTATTGTCGTCTAATGACGATTGAGTGGTTATTCCATGACATTCGTGTTATACGTAGTGAGTGGTCCATAACATAGATTCGATGTCCATTTGCGAAGTCGTATTCTGGACGATATGTTGCGACCCAATAAATAAGCGTCGCTGTTATGAGTGCTGTGGCCATAATGATCAGAAATATTGCACATTCTTTTGAGAAATTGACAAAAACTGAAAGTCTTCCAGGTCTGTCATATATTATGCGTTGATTTCCTCCTCTTTGGCCAATCAATCGGTTATTGCTGTCATGAATCCAATTGCAAATCCATAATATGCCAATTTCGATCATAAAAGCCATTTTGTGAGCTGTCTGTTGTGGTTGAGGTTGCGATACGTTACTGGAAAGGTTGGACGAACAGCTTGTTTGAGGAAATATGTCAGATTCGGACGACGTATCTTTTACAGTGAATAAAAAAGCTGAGCGTTTTGTTTTTAATTTAGCGTTACTTGAAATTTGATATTTACTATTGCTTTTAGGGGAGAGTGGAAAAATTATAAATACAATAATTATAAGAATCAATTTGTGAAACACTCATATTTGTTGTAAACATTCGGTTTCAAAGTCCAAAATTTTTATTAGATTTCTCGAAACTGTTGTGATCTTTTTATTTAAGTAAAACTTTTTGGAGGCGGCACATGTTTTTCTGACTGATTGCCTCAGTTTAAAATTTGAGTGAGGACTGTTTTTGGATTTAAAGTGAATCACACCTATGCACCACAAAAGTGTCGTTATGGACACTAAAATTTCAGATTTATTTAACGTGTTGAACGCTGATAGGTTTTCGGGCTTCAAATAATGACCGAAAATATTTTCAAAAAAATTAATTGAATTTTTGAGATGAGTACACAGAAAAAAATAATGTTCGATAGAGTCAGTAGAAGAACAATACGAGCACTGGTTTGTTGGTGTATTAAATCTTCGTTGAATCGTTTCTCCGCACTTAATCGCTTTATTTATTATTAAAAATAAATAATCATAATTTTTTCGAGGCAATGTGAGAATGGAATAATAATTCATTTCAGACATATTTATGTCTTATGACATAATAGACATTTGCCACTGAAAGAGGGCGTACAAATTTATCTAACAAATTTCTTATCTTTATATTTTAAAATATAATGAAAGGGTTGAAATTTTATATTTGAATTTATTATATGTTTAGATCGTTTAGAATGTCTAAAAATGTGAATTTATTTTTTGTTATTATCGTTATTTTATTATTGAAAACTAAAGCATCATTAGTATTGTTGTCTATAAACCTGATCAAATCAAAAATTCTATTTGCATCGATAAAAGTGGATGTTTCTAGTAAACCTATTCCAGAAAAGTTTTTGTGTTTCGCTAGTTTTTCTCTAGCAATCCATGAATTGCCTTTCCATAGTATTTTTGAAAAGATCATATTTATTGACCTAATGTCTATAAAATAAAATTTAATATCAACTGAAGCGTAATATGAGATTTTAGAGAAAATCATAGAATTTATGTAACATGCTTTATCTGATAAGGATAAAGTATGTATTTTCGGATGAATTTTGCTAAAGTATTTTTTTTAGATGGATTAAAAATTGTTTTTGATTTTTTACAACTCCTTTATTATTAAAAATGTTGCCTAAAATTGTTAAATTTTGAGAAATAATTTTA
The DNA here is from genome assembly GCA_034698025.1 of Phthiracarus crinitus. Classification (NCBI taxonomy): domain Eukaryota; kingdom Metazoa; phylum Arthropoda; class Arachnida; order Sarcoptiformes; family Phthiracaridae; genus Phthiracarus; species Phthiracarus crinitus. The sequence continues at coordinate 2,418 of JAQGAW010002076.1, read as the reverse complement.
TTTATTGGCGGTAAAAATTGTGGCTTATTAATAGAAACAATTGTAGTTTTTTCAGTATTTATAGACATTCCTGAGATAATTTGAAAACTATATAAAATTTCATGAATTTTCATGTTATCATCATCTGATTCAGAGATAATCAGACAATCATCAACATATGAGAAAACTTTAATATTATTAGCTTCAAAAGCAAGTAATAAGGGGTCTAAACATATAACAAAAAGTAAAGCGGACAGGACACACCCCTGTCGAATTCCACGATCATTTTAATGGGTTGTGTATATGAATCCACATCCAATTGAATAAAAATATTGATATTTTTATAACAGTTCACAATCCAGTTTATCATAGTTTGTGGAAAACCATGAATGAATAGTAAGTCTGCTATATATTTCCAATTTATGGAATCGAAGGCTGATTGCCAGTCTATTTTTATAAGATATGCATTCTTTTCTAAATCAATGAGCCATAATATATGTTGAGTAACGGAAGAAAGCATTTTTCTGCAATTTGAATTTTTACGTGATCCGAATTGTAGTGGAGATAGAATGTCATCAATTATTGAAGAAATTCGTATATTTATGAGCTTCATATAAATTTTGTATAAAGTTGTTGACACAATCACTGGTCTAAAATTTTTTGCTGTTAATGGAACAACTATTTTTGGAATAGGAATCATAACTGCAATAAGAGATTCAGACCAAATCGATTTCTTAAAAAACTCAAGGATGATGTCGCACACAATATTTTGAAATGTTGGGCCGAAATACTTAATGTGTCTTAAACTTATGCCGTCCCATCCTCTAGTGTCTAAATTATTTAATAGTGATATTGCATTCATGATTTGTGTTGAATCAATTTGTTCATTTAAATATTGTATATTTTTGTTGGTAATTCTTTTGCAATAAGTAGATAACCACTGTTGTTGTGGTATTGAGAAGGCAATCACTTTCTTATTAATAAGCCTTTTAAAAATTAATGGGGTGTTATAAACTTTGTTTTCAAAGTGTTCTTTAAAATATGTGTATAAAATTGCTGCTTTATTTAACAAAGAGGTTGCATTATGTTTTTTTATTTCTCTGTTGTGACACATAAATATCATTCAATTTTTTGGATATGTTTAAATTAATAGTTGTTTTATATTTTTTATTATATAATAAAATTCTTGGAATTAGTATTCTATAACAATTCAGAAAATTTATCCAATTTGAATGAGTATTGATATTATTGTCAATAAACCATATTTTATATAAATTAATTCTTAAGAGATCATTTGAAAACAATTTAAAGTTATATTTATATAGTAATGTGATCTCTGAAGTAATTTTATAATTTAAGTCTATTTGTATAATAAGTGCTAAGTGATCTGAAAAAGATGTTTCTTTAATTTCAAAATCTTTAATTTTATTTAGTAAACAATTAGATATAAAGATATAGTCTATTCTTGCTAAAAATTTATTAGATCTTTTGTTATCATAAATTCTTTTAAAAAATGTCCTGTAATTTTTATTATTATTTAAAGCAACATCTTTTAGATCATACTAATTGCAAAAATTATTAATTAGCGCGGTTCTAAAGAAATCATTTTTATTTCTAATATCTCTATCCTCGTCATTCATAGCAGTATTAAAATCGCCAGCAAATATTAAATAATTATATTTATAAAAGTCAACCTTGGATTGAATTAACATTAAAAAGTCGTTTAAGTTGTTGAAGGTTGAGTATGTTGGGATGTGAATGTTAACGACACAAAAAGGAGAGTCACAAAGTATTGAAGATAAACACAAAATTTGGATTCTATAGTCACAAAATAAAGGCATAGTATGAAAAATTCTTGAGTTGATTATAGTTATGTTGTCAGCATTAATATAAAACACACAATTTAGCAATTTTGATGTATAATCAATGTTAACTGAAGATTTAATAGATGATTCTTGTAGAAGAATAATATCAAAGTTTTTCAGTAATGCACATATTAAGGTTGAGATGTTTTCTGTGTAAGTTTTCATTAAATATATTGAAGGATGTCATTATTAGATAAGATTGATGACACTTTAATTAGCTTATTAATGAGTGGAATAGATCTTTCATAAGTGAAATTAGTGGATAACCAAAAATGATGATTTTGGAGGCGATTACGAACTTATCCGCATTATTATTAGAGATGTTATGGTGTATTAGGATGTTTTTGTTTGCATTCGTCATTTTCTTAGAATTGTTGTTTAGTTCTTCTGTTAGTCTATACAACGTTTCAAAATCATTTTCTGAAGAAGAATTATGGAAGATTTCTAGATCTGTTGGAACATAATCCAAGCACTATATGGAAAAGTGTGAAACAGAAGAGCAATGTTTAAACGGCTATTGCACGGAATATAAACGATGCTTTTGTAAACGTGGTCTTATGAATGTAAAGCACAA